>JAECUM010002668.1:0-178238 GCA_016617855.1 Megalonaias nervosa | reverse complement strand
AAAAGAAGCATCTAACAGAGACACAAGGAGCATCGAAGTTAAAAGAAGCATCTAACAGAGACACAAGGAGCATTGAAGTTAAAAGAAGCATCTAACAGAGACACAAGGAGCACTGAAGTTAAAAGAAGCATCTAACAGAGACACAAGGGGCATCAAAGTTAAAAGAAGCATCTAACAGAGACACAAGGAGCACTGAAGTAAAAAGAAGCATCTAACAGAGACACAAGGGGCATCAAAGTTAAAAGAAGCATCTAACAGAGACACAAGGAGCATTGAAGTTAAAAGAAGCATCTAACAGAGACACAAGGAGCATTGAAGTTAAAAGAAGCATCTAACAGAGACACAAGGAGCATCAAAGTTAAAAGAAGCATCTAACAGAGACACAAGAAGCATTGAAGTTAAAAGAAGCATCTAACAGAGACACAAGGAGCATCGAAGTTAAAAGAAGCATCTAACAGAGACACAAGGAGCACTGAAGTTAAAAGAAGCATCTAACAGAGACACAAGGAGCATCGAAGTTAAAAGAAGCATCTAACAGAAACACAAGGAGCATTGAAGTTAAAAGAAGCATCTAACAGAGACACAAGGAGCACTGAAGTTAAAAGAAGCATCTAACAGAGACACAAGGGGCATCAAAGTTAAAAGAAGCATCTAACAGAGACACAAGGAGTATTTATTTAATAAACTATTTGATGAATCTTTTAAAATTTAAAGGAGATACTAAGCAAGTGTAAAATTTACTGATTTTTTAAATATTGGTTTGATAAGCTTCAAAAAAGAAAATAATTAAATTTTAAAAGTGGCAAGAATGCTGATTTTGACATCAGACTAGTTCCCACTTCTAAATCTGTATTGACTGTACTGTATCTGCTTATGAATAACGAACACCCAACTGTGAATAATGTTAAATGGAAACAATAGGGAAGACATGGATCTGCAGGCACATTATTGAAGGGCAGAATGCATCTAGACATTAAAACAATGTTAAATAGAAACAATAGGGAAGACATGGATCTGAAGGCACATTATGAAAGGGCAGATCAGCATCAATACTGTTAGCATTTCACTGCTTGGATGTGGGAGGTCACAGGTTCGATACCTGTCTGAGTCATACAAAGACTTATAAAAATGGTACTAGCAGCTGCCTTCCTTGGCGTTCAACATTAAGAGGTTACTGTTATTACTGGTCAGCCTGGTGTCAGGATAATGTGATTTGGTGGGACATCATGCTACATGTCTGTGGCATGATCACCAATTGCTAGACATTACTATAAACTGCCACACTGCAGACATGTATTGATATGACTGAAAAATTGTTAAAGCTTCGTTCAAAATCCAAATCAGACACACATACACACATGCAAGGATGCACACACATGCATTTCACTGCACTTTAAATTATACATCACGAATACATTAACTGCATGCTGTTTTGTTTGCACAAGAGAAACAGACTGCTTTGCTACATTTATTAAATTTTTGTGTTTAAATCTTCAACAAAAAGTTTGCATATAAAACTGTCCGATCCATTGCTGAAGCAGGCAAAACAAGGGACAGTGTGCAGAAAACTTGTCAGTATTCATCCATCTGTAATGCACATTGAAAAATAGTTGTTGTTGTTGTTGATGTAGGGCTTAACGCCATTTTTCAGCACAAGATAGGCTATACATGGCGGCCAGTATTAATGGTGGAGGAAGAAACCGGGAAATCCCCGGAAAGAACCGCCGACCCACAAGAAGCTACTGGCAAGCTTTCTCACATATCCACATTCACCGAATCCGAGACTCGAACCCACGCAGATAGAGGTGAGATGGTAGTGATCCGTAACAGAGAGTGCTTTAGACCACTCGGCCACTCAGGGCCCCTGAAAAATAGTAAATACCATAAACTCAAAGTTACCATTATGCAGGTAAATACAACATAAACCAAGTTTATGATGTTATGGGTAAATACAACACTTTTGATGTCATAATTTCCTTTTCTGGACTAAGTACAATTGTAAATCTTTGATTCTGTTGATGCAATCATCTTCAAGCTCCAAAAATAATACCTGCACCAAACTAAATCTACTATGCAATGAAGAAAAGCATGCAATCTCGGCTCCTTATCCAGTGCACAAGCTGCAAACAGAACCAGGTTAGTTAGTGGTATTACTTACGATAACATTTTATGACAGCTGTAGGTTAGTAACGATAATAATTTGGTTTGCTCGGCTGTTCCCTGTAATAATCAGAAGCTTGGTGCGAAGCACGTTCAGGATAAACTACAGCATCATAATCAGGCAGACTATCCCGACTACCCCTTTGTTTACCATAGCCATAGCCTTCATCCTGCCGTGGTCGTCCAGCTGGCGAAGACTGCCAATCTGAGCCCATGTGGTGGTCGTAACCTGGATTATAATGCCCATTGGAAGTAACTCCTTGTGGATAGCCGTAACCATTTTCATTTGGTTGACTAGAGGAAACAGAACATAATTTTGGAATTTTTTTTGCACCAGTAATGTCATTAATTTAAAACTAAAAAAAGACATCTACCAGTAAACTGCAGATTGTTTTACTTTTTATTCATTTAAACTCCATTCCAATGCATTCTTGTACTTTTGTGTGATAACTTTGTTGTTCGTGTTGGTGATAAAATTTATCTTTTTTTACATTCAGATAAAAAATTTCAGTGTGAAATTTTATTTCAATGGAAAAATATATTTCATATTAATCTTTTCAACATGAAACAGTCAATGTAATAGTTTGCAGACTTTGTTTTCTGTAAAAGTTAACCAAATGACACAAGTGAGTAATCCATGCCAACAAGACCTCGCTGTAACATGCTGGCACAGTCATGATGAATAAACCTTGTCATCTACACTTTAGTTTTGGTCTGACTTTTAATAAATGATTATTACCACAAATGTGGAATAGTTTGGACAAAATTTAACAATGCAGTTCCTATATGATACAGGTGTAGAATATCAAACTTGTACAATTACTCTAGGCTTAAGGTTTGCTTTTGTATTCAGATTCGTTGCATTAGTTTAGATCATAATGGAATTTATTTTATTAATTTTATTAATTACTATTATTACTGACATGAAAAATTCAATTTTTAATTGAATCAAAATTATTGTAGTCCTTGTTACAAATACAAAAGTGAATATCTGCCAGATTTGTGGAAATTTTTTTTAGGCAAACTGAAATTTAAGGTAGATCCAATCATTTGGAAAAAGAATTCAACAAATAATCTTTCATATCAAAAGTTATTAATATTTTTAAAACTCATCATAATTTGACTCATTCTGTGTAGCTAATAGCTAAATAAAATACTACAAATGTGTTGAATTTTTTCATACAAATAAATTATCTTCAGTAGCTTTAATCCAAGAAGCCAATCCAAGAAACTGTGATTTATCACAGACTGCTACTAGCACTGGCAAATTTTTATCATGATGATGATGATGATGATGATTATTATTATTATCATTATTAACATCAACATCATTATCATTATTATTATCACTTTTAAAGCTATGCCTATTGTGCACTTATCTTTCATTGAATATTTAGGAATTGGAGTGAACAGATACTTTTTATTTTTGCTTTAGTATTTTCCAAAAAGAATAAATCCTTTATACCATTTTAAGCACTTACTGTAAATATCTGTGCAACTTCACAAAATGCAATTAATGTGTGGACAGACTGAAAGCCAAAAAAAGTATGTGCAACAGCCCACTGCAAAGTTTGCCAAGAAAATGTTGAAAGTAATGCTTCCAATAATACAAAATGCTGAAATAAGAATAAAATAAATGGAACATCAAAGTAAAATTTAAATAAATTCAATCTAATTGTTAAAAACCTGGCATACAAGTGACCATACATAAGTTTCTACTTCCAAAAATCCCCCAACTTCTATAATAATTTATAGTTCTCTCCCCACATTTTAATGCAAGATGGATATTATAATACTCCATCATTCTAAGGCAGAGGGTGGTAATTCACAAACCAAACTTGGTATGTAGGTCACCAAACCATATGAAAGAAGAGTACAACTTTGGGGCCCCCTGTTTGGATTTATTGGGAGGGGATCAAAGATCAAATATACAAAAATTGCAACTACAGTTAATATTTTTGATCAAACTTTACCCATTCAATGGTAACTGGAAAACACATGACCTATATGATTTGTTTTGGTTATAACCTTGGGTCATAGTCTGTGCATGAATGTGTATGTGTATAACCTGTACAAGAAAAAGTGGTGATCTGCTATTGCAAATTAAATCATTTACAAGTTCTAATTTAAAAAGACCGCAGAAGCTATGAATTTTGTTAAATCTGAACCAACTGCACATCAGCATGCAGTGATCATTTACTATGAAAGTGAACTCTGTTACAAGTGGGATCACCATATAAAAGGGCACTCTGTACACATTACTGCTATTATATAATGTATTGGGATCCTTATCTCAATCTAGGGGCCCTGAGTGGCCTTGTGTGTGGGTGCATGAGAAAGATTGCTGGTAGCTTTGCATCTGATGGTGGTTCTTTCTGGGGTTTTCCCAGGTTCTTCTTCCACCAGTCATACTGGCTGCCTTATAGGGCCCATCTTGTGCTGAAAAATGGTGTTAAACCCCACAACAATAACAACAATACTCACTCTATAAAATGGACCATGTTATACCGAGGTACCTTATAGCAAGGGACTAATCTACTCGGCATTTCCTACAGGTTATTACTGAGTAAGGTACTGATGAAAATATGAAAATGTATCTCTCACTGCATGTCTTTGACAATATGTGTTAATTTTTACATAAATTCTCATAATGAAGGATTGTGGAAATTTTACATTTCAAAATGCAATGATCAATGTATTTAATGTCCCCAACAAATTTCTTGCTTAATATGAAAACAGCTTCAACTCTCTACAATAGAATACAATACAATCATAAATATATTTAAACTTCACTTATACATGTCAGATTATAATTATTTAAATCTTGTCATTTACTATTACAGAACTCAAGGCAGTGATATTCAGTCTTTTTGAGAATGAGGACCTCTTCTTAACTTCCAAGAAAATTTTGTGGAGCCCCCCATGCTAATAGTTGTACTTTAGGTTCCCTTCGAATAACCCCAAAGCCTACTAAAAATCAAGGCCCCACAGGTTGGGAGCCGCTGCTCTAAGGGATTTTCAAGGTGGAACATACATATTGTCACTTGCTGTATGCACATGTCAGGCTTTATGACAGACAATGAAATTTGTAACTTGCTCCTTACTCTTCCTTTCTGAGCCTGTGGAATTTTTAAAAATCTGTCTATTTGAATGGAGGATAAAAACATGATTGTATCCAACTGAGGAAATCTGTCTATTTAAATTGAGGATAAAAACATGACTGAATCCAATAGAGGAAATCTATTTCAATGAAGGATTAAAACATGACTACATCCAACTGAGGAAATCTGTCAATTTCAATGGAGGATAAAAACATGATTACATCTAACAGAGGAAATCTGTCAATTTCAATGGAGGATAACAACATGATTGTATCTACTGGAGCAAATCTATCAATTTTGAAAGGAGGATAAAAAGATGATTTTATCAGATTTGGATATCAATGTTAAGATAATCATAGTACAGCTCCAACTACCTGTACTCTTGATATATTAATGTTTAATTCAAATTACAACAGTATTCCCAAATTAGGATGCCACATTTGAAAGAAATACATAATTATACAGGTACAAGACAAAACAAAAATGTTGTAAAATTACCTCTTCTGACATTATTTTGTTCCTTGAAAGTACTTGGAGTGACTATTATTTACATTACTCCGTACTTTCCTTGACATTTTCCTTTCTTTAATCAATCGTACTTGTGAATAACATTGTTACATCTATTTATGTGCAATTATTGTTATGTAAACTTTACAAACAGCTCGAATCTGATGCATTTTGATAGTGATCAGATAGTAAGAACACAAGTACACAATTAATTCACAAACTGAAACTAGAAATGTATTTACAGAACATCAATGCTTCACCAACCGTTTCTGATATGATCCTGAGGCCAAACATGCATGAGAAGCAGATATAAATGCAAATTAAACCAAAATCACAGAAATGTGGAAGGAAAGGTACTGTACAAACACAGACACATCCATTTTTACAAGCTAACCATGCCTCATATAACTTTTGAAAAGAAACAATTTGTCCACTGACCTCCCCCCAACAAGTTGCAATTAACTGGATAAAGAAAATGCTTATTTGATAATAAAATGAAAGAAACTAACCTTGTATTGCTATCATTTATTCCTTTTATTTTCATCATGAGCATTAAAGAATAAAATATATCCACAAACTCCGTATATGTAGCATAGACATCCATACTGTAGTGTCTATTGCTTATGTTCGATAACACACAGCACACTGTTTATTGACATGAACACTGAGAAACAAATTGTGTTTGGTTGTACTCAAAAGGTTTGAATATGTTGTCCTACTGAAAACTGTATCCAACAAAATTGCAAACAAGAGGGAAACAATCAACCGATTGCTTGAAGACAACTGCCACAAATGACATGGTTTTAGGTGCAAAATAACCAAGACTGAATTATATCCAGGTCAACTATATGACAGCATCTCGCAAATAAAAACCATTATTTGAAAATACATTCGTATCAGTGCAAGTGACGATCTTTTCACTAGCATGGGTTACAAAAACTATTATTAAAGTAAGTTATTGCTGAGTATGCTATTTACCCATAGACATCAGTACCTGTTTGTATTAATTATAGCTACAGATGCCAAGCAAAAAGAAGGCCAGGTGGTGAATAAACACATCTGGCAGCGAACTCATTGTTCAAACTTACTGACAGGACATCAAAGACAAAGGTTATTTTTATTACAAAGCAAGCTGACCTTGGACACTGACTTTGAATACTTTTAAGCCAATTTTTCAAAAAAAGATATCAATACAAAGCTTATTCTATTACATGGCATTCCAACCTAGGATGCCAATTAAGGATTCTTTAAAGTGTGCCAATTTTTAAAACTTTTTTGTACAAAGTTGGCCAAGATAAGAAAGTTAACTTTTGTTCCTTTTCACCAGTATAATAATTTGAAACAAGGGAGCAATTTTAAAGTGACACAATATCATGCTTCATGCAGACATCAACAACCCAGCATAGACCAAAAGATTTGGAGAAAATAAAGTCATTCGATGAATTTGTGAAGGCCAGAACAGAAAAAGCTGATTTCACCGACAATATGATCATTAACATGGATGAAATTCTAGTGTACTTTGATCTCATTCCTGGACGAACTCACGATAAAACTGGGCTTAAAAGTGTGAAAATTAGCACGACTGGTGCAGATTTTTTAAATCTGACTTCAGTCCTTGCAGTTTCCTCTTCTGGAGATATGTTGCCTCGAACAATAATTTTTCATGGCATGTGAACGCTATAAAAAAGGGCTCATGCACCGAAGGAATGGATTCTACATGTGCAGGATTAAAGATTTTATCTAAAGTACACAGTTTTTTATTTTTAAAATAGAATTTCAGTTGGAGTGCATTTTCCTAAATGTAATTTTCTAACAATCTAAACAGTGTCCCACAATTTACGACTCGAAGAAATGATGTGTCCCAGAGCATACAGTGCACAAAAAATTACTTTAAAAATTAATTTATGTGTTCCAACAAATACAGTGTCCCAACATAAACAGTAAATACAGTAGGTCAGAATGACTAGCTTTTGGTGGAATGATTGTTTACTCACCAAGATGCATCTAAATTCAAAGTTTCATGAGCCTGGATCTTACAGTTTTAGCAAAACTGACCAAGACACTGAACCTAACTAAGGTTACTAAAGCATGAAATTTAGGTCATGGTGACCTACTTTCAAAAGACCAACCCATAAGTATCCTTATCAGGAATCTTAGCATCAATGTTTCTGAATGTATGCAACCCAACAGAAAAGGATACCACATTTGTCAAAAGTAACAAATTTCTACAATTATATTGCATCTTCCTATGACCCTATACATACATACATATCCAATGTAAAATTAAAGGTCCAATAAGAATAAAATGGTGTGATCCATTCTTTAAATTTCTGAACCTTTAATTCCTTCAAATTTTTGTGCCAGAATTATAGCCATAAAAACAGTTTCCCTCATGAAGTATCTGCATCTTTCTTTCCTCTTGATCTCTGCCACCACTTCTCACCTATCTGTCATATATTTGTCCTTCAAGGTCGAAGATGACCATGGCATAACTAACTGGTTTGGTTTCTGTGGGTATGTGAATGGCTGATCAAGCCAATTTGTGCTCTGAACTGTCAGTAACACAATGGATGGAATATGCCATTTTGGTATGCTTGAACAATAGAGGACATGCCACAGTTCCGAGATTTCCGCTGCCTGTATTTATGCACTGCCTCTGCAATTCTTTTCCATTCAAAGTCTGTTGCTCAAGTATGGATGAGACTCTGCCAGGTAGAAAGATCCTGTGTGTGATCTTCCCAAAGCGTTTCAGGAATGTTTTGAGGGAATGGTTGAAGCATTTCACCAGACAGCAACATTGAAACAATCACAATGATAACCTATGACAAAATATTCTGGCCCATCTTTTCATAACGGTATCTTCAATTTTCAATGATGTGTTGCATTATTTTCTGCTAATATCATTTATTTTGTTGTGTTGTGTTTCTTTGGCTGCGTGACAGTCCATCTTCTTTTACAAACTTAGTTTCGTTCACTCCTGAATGAGAATCGCCCCTTGTACGTGCATGTTTCTACACCGTTCAAGTAGTATGTAATACTGTGCAGTATTCACGTTTCATTCATAAAATATATGACATGTAAAATGTGCAATAAAATGTTGAAATAATTTTGGTTTCAACTGTGTCATCTCTATAATTAATTAATATGTTTGTTTTAAAGTATATAATAATATATAATATAATGTCCAAAAGTGACTACCTTGTTAAAATTAGTTCCTAAGCAAGCTTTAAACACATATGGATGCACTGCAATGAAAACTTAATGTTATTATTGTATATGTTTTTATTCCCAAATACTTCATAAAATTACTCAAACAATAGTCAACTTTATACTTACTGTGTTAGTGGAATGTTGTCTTCCATATTTCCCGAATAGGCAAATGGATCACTGGAAAAGGATAATGATGGATGTGAGGAATGGAACTCTACCTGCATGTAATCTATTTTTAACCCCATGACCGACTAAAATGTAAAATTTAACGTAGAATAAGAATTCTGCACCACAGTGTCTCTCTTGTCAACAGACCCAGTATTTATGACATAGAGTATAGCTTTAACACAAAATCCTAGTAGTGTCCACAACAATGTCTCTCCTGTCCACAGTCCCAGTATGTATGACACATTGTATAGCTTTAACACAAAATCCTGGCAGTGTCCACAACATTGTCTTTGCTGTCAACAGCCCCACTATGTAAAACAGAGTATAGCTTTAACACAAAATCCTAGTAGTATCTACAACGGTGTCTTTCCTGTCCACAGTCCCAGTATGTATGACACATTATATAGCTTTAACACAAAATCCTGGCAGTGTCCACAACATTGTCTTTCCTGTCAACAGCGCCACTATGTAAAACAGAGTATAGCTTTAACACAAAATCTTAGCATTGTCCACAACAGCGTCTCTCCTGTCAACAAACCCACTATGTAAGACAGAGTATAGACTGAACACAAAATCCTTTATTGTTCACAACAATGACAATCCAGTTACTAGTGGAACAGTGAAATGTTTGCCTTGTTATCTGTTAACATCAGTGAGACAGCAAAATAAATGTAGATACAATGCAAGTCCTCAAACCAAATTTTAATTAATTTGCATAACACACCATCTTGTTAATGATAACATGTCTGATCACATGACTACAATGTTATTTCAGTTAACATGCCCATATCAAATTATTTTTAAACATAATAAGAATAATAAAACATGACATTATAATTGATGTAGTTATTTCATTCAAAGCCAAGATGAAGTGACTGAGGATTCTGGATGTATTTCAAAGTCATTTCACAACACTATCCTACCTTTTACTTAAATAAAATCAGTATTTTTGGTCATGCTATCAATGGAATCTGTGCTATTTGAAATTTAAAAAACTTGTCAAATAAATTAAATCATTTGATCACAAAGGTTTGGTAATGATAGAAATGATTTGATTCATACAAATTTTATCTGAAATAAGTAACCATGTAAAATCCTCCATATTCTGAAAGCAGGTTCCATGCTTTTTGCTTTATGTTGTAAGTGTAAATAATTATAGCATCATTCACTCTGATCCAACAGAAGAGTGGATTCAAACTAAATAACTTATGTACACATGAAAATCTCCAAATAAAAAGTTATAAAAGTGGAGTTGCACAAATATATACAAAAATCTACGTACAAACCATTGAGTGATGCCACTATTGTTTTTGGAAAACTTCACAGGAAATATATTTTCTAGCACAATAATTACCTTTATTACATGCCTGCCATGAAAGATGCATTTGATTTTCAGTGTCTGACATGACATAATGTGATCTGTGATAACTGCACCATAGTGGAATCACTAACCTGTATGTGACACCACAATATATTTTTTGGTGGTGTCATGGAGCTGAAATGGCAATTTCACTACTCAGAAACAAGTTGAATTTCAAAGTTTTGCACCAAAATAGTTGTAGACCTTTGGATGAATATGAAGTTTTAGGAATCAGTAACCGCTATCTGATCTCTGCTTCTTATCATGAAAATTGAGACTCATAAAAATAAATGATACCACAGTATGTGATTTACTGGTTCATAAAGCTTCATAATTATTCATCCTAACAAAGTTTTATAATTGTATATAAGTCTATACCACAAGATTTGCTGAGCCCAACACAGACTAGGACCTGCCAGTGTATTCTACACCAGTTGTGATCAATGATCAATTATTAATTGACCAAGGTATCAACATAATGTCCTGCAAAAATTGGGAGTATATTACAAATACCCTCAAGTCTGAAACAGCAGAAATGCTGTAAAACTAAATTATAGTCAAACTGATTTCACTGAATGTGATTAAAGCTTGACCAGATCTATCAATCTGTTACGACCCAAACAGTCTTAAACTAGTAACAGAAGAGAGCGAAAACCAACAAGTTCAGTAAAATTCAATTTATCTCCCTAGAATACATAGTGAAAATTTTGAAAAGAATGTACAGTATTGTGAATTAAAGCCAAATCAGCCCTAAAAGTTCTATCACAAGTCCAAAAGTATCAACGGCTCTGAATAAATTCCTGTGGTGTTGTGAATGAATTCCAATCTTGAATATGCTGATGTGATAATCTTGATGTATCACATTGATATAATCTAGCATGCCTTTAAATGAATTCGAAATAATCCCAAAATAGTAATTTAGTCCAAAAAGTCAATGAGCACTTTGTAATTCTAATGAATAATTTAAATAATTATTTCCTCTCAATATATAACTTAAATACACCAAAAGACTGATTCTACTACTGATATTAAGACAGGAGTAAATAATTCTGATGTAAACAAACTTATCAAGATCCTAACTTGAATCATGTCACAATAACCATTTTCATTTCTAGAATCTTCTAAGGCCAGAATCAAGGCAGTATCTATAACTCAACCCAAGTTAACATGTTTACAAAAAATGTCATTAGTCATGAAGGCCCAAACTCACACCGTCAACTATGGACAAAGGTCAATCACACAATACAAGTTAAATATACATAATAAATCATAACAGCACTGCCTATAGTTCTTAAAAGAAACAATTATATGCTTTTATACTGTCACGGTTGTATAAATCAATGGTAATTTTGTGTAAATAACTTCAACTTTCTGCAAGACAAAAAGTAATTGCAGTGATACTTTCCAAATGGGCAGACCAATATCCAGCTAGATTAGATATGAGAAGATGAGATCCTCAAAACTGAATGATGAGCTTTGAAAATTCTAAATATCACTCCAAGAATCAAATACATGCTCTTGTAATTTTAGTTATTTCTATATCTTTATTAAAAATGATACCAAGAACTGAAGAAATCATTTAGTTTTATAATCTCATGCTTCCGCTTCCACTGTTATTAGGAAAGACAAATCACTGATTCACCATAACATCCATAAGGTTATTATAATGTAATAACAACAACTGGCTACTGTTTCCATCCAAGTTCTATTTTTAGAATTCAACGGAAAAAGTTGAGGATGTACCAATTGTAGCAACATTGTTCTTTACTATTCTACAACATTTTATAATAGTATGCATACTGTATTTTCATATATATATAACATTCATACGACTGTGCACAACACAGAATCATATCTGCCATTGCACAATGTTTTCCAGATATCATCACTGGAACAGTATAAATCTTGATCTGTCCATATGTTACAGAACAGCAGATGGAGTGACCCTATACTGTCTTCAATTCAGTGCACATTACAAAAAAGAGCAAAAAACAATAATTTGTCAACTTACGGAGAATCAAAGTTTTCCTTTCTTTTCTGATATGGCTTTTCCTTGTGGAGAAGCCATTTTAATAGGGCAGCAAATATGAAAGAAGGAATGAAGAAAAATAGGGCCCAGCCTAATCCAAACCAGAATCCATTCTGGAATAAAAGAGAATGTACTGAAACTACAAGAATATATCAAAATATGAGCCTTTCTTACATATGGTCATCGGCATAATGTTTTATAAATAAATATCACATATTTTTGATATTTCATGTTATATGATGCTACAAAAGAAATATACTTAATGTCAGAGTGGCACTTTTGTGTCATACATATATTCCACATGATATGTTACATGTTACTATACTGTAATTGACTTTTGTGTCATACATATATTCCACATGATACGTCATAGATATTACACATGAAATAAGCTTCATGTCATAGTGGCACTGCAGTGTGGGTGACTTTTGTGTCATAGATATATTCCACATGATATGTCATATGATGTTACACTACAATGTAATTGAGTCTGGTGCCATACATACAGCCTGAAAAACCTTAAAGTACTGAACATTTGTCAACACATTCTGGTGTTATATAGCAACCTTGCAATACAAAGAAATTTACAGGCTGCTGTGCTTATTATACATTCTGCTTTAGATATATGTAATAAGATATGAATGTAATATGCAGGAAAGTATGAGAAATAATACTCTGGTGGTAATTGTTCTTTAAAAATAAGTTTCAAACAAACAATTTAGAAATCTATTACAATTTTGCTATTTGAAAATCAAATAATCTCACTGTATTCATCAGGAAAATTACCAGCATGTATGCTTCTGTATAAAGGTTTCCACTGTATTACTCTGATTAAGATTGTGGAAAAATTAAGTTGAAGCCGGTGGTGCCAATTTTTACAGCTGGTAATAGATTTCAAATGATTTAAATAATCATAGCGTTAGCCGTTTTTCTGTTATCTTTGACAATATTATTCCTATATACTGATATTACTTAGTTAGAGACCTTTTCATTAATTAATAGGAGCATGATGTCTTAATATACCACAAATGCATCCAAACTCTCATATATTCTTAAGTTAGAGAAAATCTTATGTTGCTATGGTAAATTATATCATGCACATGCATGTGTGAATGTATATAAATATATATATAAAACTGAAAGTATGTGCTACTTACAAAAGGGTTGAGAAATGTAATACAGACAGTGTCTGTGATTCCTTGGACAGCATCATAGACTGTCCTGCACTTTCCTATCGAATTTTTCACCTGAAAATATGAAAGCATATACCTCTAATCTCATCTGTCCAATTTGTACTTTTGAAACTATTACTTTCATACCAGCCTTGGTAATGCAGCCTTTTATTACTAAGCAACTGTATTACAAAGCTGCACTTGAAAAAAAAAAACTTTTGTGAAAATAAAGGCGCCACAAAATTTTGGATACAAGATAGCACTGTAAGCATTTTCAAAGACAAATAAAAAAATCTGTAAATTTATTGTTTTACCTTTGATGACGTCACTCTGGTCCTACTAACTACCAAATGTACCTCATGGTCAGGACTTTTCTTTAACCCCCTCCACTACTATGAATGTTTTTATTCAATCTGTACAATATATAATCTGTTTACAGGAACACTGAAAAAGCTAACAACAGTCTCAGCAGTCACTGTAAATATTAACTGGGGTCTCTCAGAGGGACTGAGGCTCCACTGGCCAGAAAGAAGTATATGGAACACAAGACAAAACTTTCTACGTTTTAACTGCCAAGTGCTGAAACCACCTAGTGACCAACTAGATATCGTAAGAAGTCCTTTGGTGAAACTCCACCTTAATTTAACCATCTATTCATGAGAAGTAGCAATTACAATATTTTCACGAGTGCAGTCATGGTGGCCATACTGGATGCAAAATCAGCACACTCTCCATTTATGACCAACAACATATCATGAGAAGTCTTTGGTGAAAACCCCATATCAATATGACCATCCATTCAGAAGGAGAAGCAATAGAAAAAAATTAATATGGAATTATTGTATATATCTATTGGATTGGCATCATTTTCATTTAGGACCAACTAGATGCTATAATAAGTCTTAGGGTGAAAATAAGAGTAGTAGCAAGAACAAGATTTTAAATATTGCTGCCATAGTGGCCTTACTGGATGTTCGATCAGCACCATTCTCATTAGGTCTGGTTTGGTGTTTCACGATACAGTAACATAAATTGGTTATTTACTGTCAAGGTAATCAGAATAAAGTGCCTTGCCCAATCTAGTTCCAAGGCAATTGGAGTAAAGTGATTTTCCAAAGACAGACCAAAGAAACCAAACCAGGCTGATCTGATGTTTGTGAATTCGACATGTTAACCACCGTACTACCATATCTCCTGTCTCCATTAGATACCACTTACGATATGCAGGTAAGCATAATGAGTCTATTCTACATCGCCAAACATACACGAGGGTTTGCATTTGGGACCAGCTAGACATAAATTTGGTCTTTTGTGAAAAAATCCATGCTGATATGACCATCTATTCAGGAGGAGTAGCAATAAAATGATTTTCAAGATAGCTATTATGAAGGCCATACTGAAGGAGCACCATTTTCTTTTAGGACCAATAAGACATCGTTAGAAGCTTTTTAGTGAAAACCCTCATGTTAGCATGACAATTCACGTGAAGTAACAATAATATGAGTTTCAAAATGGTCACCAAGACAGCCATAATGGATGTCAGATCAGCACTATTTTATTTAGGATCAACAAGACATCACGGGAAGTCTTTTAGGGAATTTTGGTTTTGGTTTTAAAGGCACTTTGAAGACATTATTGGCTATAACATGATGAGGAAATGGGTGCCAACTTCATTTCCCAAGGTCAGGTTGAGGCAGCCAACAGTGGTTAACTCAGTTGCTTATTAAGCCTTGGATTCAATGCTCTACCAACTCAGCTTTTGCAACTTTTTGGTGAAAACCCCATGTTGATATGACCATCTGTTCAGCAGTAGTAGTGAGTTTCAATATGGCTGCAGTGATGGCCAAACCAGATGAGTGAGGGGTGACATATTATTTAGAACTAAATCATTCAACAATTTTCAGAAGCACACTTGTTTTCTGCCTGAACATATTATAATTTCTCAAGTCCATTAAATATTTTCTCTTTTGTTGAGTAAGTGTATTGTATGTTTACTGGCCCTCTCTGATAAATATCTTCTTAGAGTGTTGGCATCCTACTCAAAGTTACCCAACCTATTATATCTATATCAATAGTGTAGCCAGATAATTGTATGCTTCAGTATCAACACTTCATATTTTTATCAACAGTCTCTCTAATGTCAGCACAATGTCCTGCACAATATCAGCTATAGTGTAAGCTTAATCATTCCACTTTAGTTACATCATATAGATCACAACTTAAACAACAATTAACACAAACATAGCTAACTCATCTACATTATGATACTGGCCATTTAATTTTCACAGTTGAGGGTGTGGCAGCTGTTATTTTCCATTGTGCTAAACTATTTTCCTTTCTTTTATCTCAAGATAATTTTTTTTTTTCTTCAAATAATGTCATCTATGTCAAAGGGTATTATTTTACTAAAAATCAGCAGGATATTTTTCCAGCTATTGACAAACAGAAATTAAACAATAAAGTGTTAGGCCCCTGCCTTAAAACACTTAATTGTTGTCCTTAATATAACTGCGGTATACCATCGCATGTATCATGGTACATTCAGAAATACCAAAATTTTTCATGGTACACAGCGATAGTGTGTTTGTGTGTGTGTGTGTGTGTGTGTGTGTGTGTGTCTATATATATATATATATATATATATATATATATATATATATATATAATCATGCTTACAATCGTTACCAATAGCGGTGTAAAAATCCAAATAAAGTCTCCAATATTTTGAAACAATATATATTACAAAATATAATACAAAATAAGGCACTGTTGCAATTGAAATTATTGATTACAATTTGATTCAAACGCAAAATTTTGCAAACATGAAAATTCTAAACTAATGCAGAGTTGGCGCTCGCTTAAGAAAAGCTGTCACCAAAAAATCGCCAACCTCAATATTTTTGTTGCCAATTTAAAAATATGTCACCATTTTCATAATACAGTACTATCCTTTTATCTGAACATCTGCAGGACCAAGGTAATATTGTCGACATGAGCGAATCTTTAGATAAGTAAGACGGGGGAGGGGCTGAAAATAAACTGAAATTTCACATACAAGTGAAATTTTTAACAGCTAACCTGTCGTCAGTGACTAGGATTTACAGAGAGAAAAAAAAAAAATGGAGGTTTTGATTAAATGAAGACAACTGATCTGAAATACATTTGTCTATTGACAACTTACATTTGTGTAGTACACTCCACAATGTGTTAAATAATGTACATGTATACGAAAAATCCATGAATTCAAGAGTTAGATCAAATGTTAAAAAATATATGTATCAGTCAAACCCCATTAGAAAGCACATCTAACACGTATACATGTATGTATATATATAAGAAATGGTAGTCCTTGTTTGATCTACATCAAATTGTCAACAAACACATTTCAAAACAATTCACTCTGATATTCATTATTCTAGTATCATGTGGCTGTATAGTTGTTTACATGCTACATGTACATGTACTTAAATTGGCCTATATTTTGATCAGCCAGAGACAACTACCAACATGATGAGGCTACCACGGGAATGAGGCTATTCATAGGGAAATGAAAACATGTGAACAAATTAAAAAGTTTAACAAACATTCTTGCAAGATGTCCCACCTTCATTTAATTTGACTGCCAGATATATATTGTTTCAAAATATTGGAAACTTAATTTGAATTTTTACACCGCTTTTGGTAGTGATTGTAAGCATGAACTTATTTTTTGTTACAAAACAGGAAACTTTCATGGCACAAAAAAATATGTTCCAACCACTATGAAAAATAAAACAATGATTTTATTTAAATTTGTTGCTGACTGCCTTTGATCAGTGGTCGTCAGTTTGCTTTGATGAAGGTGCATGTGTTACTGAAGGCGCTGCTAAAGGCCCTGTTTGAAGGACCATGCAAAGAAATGCCCTTTTGTTACTGCTGCCTCAGAATCAAATAATTGTAAAGCATTGACAAAGACAGAATTTTTTTTATTTGCTTAGTATATATTCAGAACGATCGATGCTTCAACGGTAATCAGTTTTCTTTGAAGTGTCAGCAAAACTAATTTTTTTGATACATTTTTAAAAAAAATGTTGCTGTCTGGTCGATTGTTGTTATTCCTGTTCTTCCCTTCAGAGGTGGTCAATTGTAGCTAGTCAGGCAGCATGACTATTTGGGTTATATTATAGTATACACTCCTAAGGCTGGACATCAACATAAGTGGATTATGATACAACAATGCACTGTTAGCATGGTTTGTCAATATGAACAAAGGATAGATTTCTGTGCATTTTATATCCAAGTCTGCGGCTTCCTGTCATGGTACCTTTTAATTTCTCCACTCCAAACCCAAGACTGTATATACAATTTTTAACAGCCAAAAATGTTGTTGCCAAAAATATCGCCAGATGGTATATTTGGTCGCCAGTAAGGGGAAAAATTTACGATTTGCGACATTGGTGAAGCCCAGCGCGATCCCTTTAATGTAATGACTTTATCTGATGTTATAGAAATAATTGCAAATTTACAATTTGTGTGATTCTCTACTTCAACAAGAACATATTATATCCATTTATAATAATGAATATTCAATAAAACTTTTTGTAACCCAATGAAATTTGCAAACACTGGATAAATGTGAAAGCATTAAAGTTAAAAAAAAATATTATATCCTTGAATAACATTAATTGCTGTCATTCACAGAAAATATCCAACATATGAATTATCTACAGTTAGATACTTTACCATACCAAGAGCACATTGTTATTATTAAATTTCAAACAAAAATATTTTCAAAAATGATTGTCATGACAGCTATATGGGATACCCTAGGGGCACCATTTTATTTAGAACCAAACAGACTTTGGGATGCATGTGTCTGTAAAGTTTCATGGCAATCCTCCCAGTAGTTTAGGAGTAGTAGTGATAACAAACTTGTGTAAACAGACACCGTATGCTGGACACTGAACAAAAGGCCAACACATGTGTCATGTGCAGTTATTATAAACAGAAAATAAGGAAACATAGACTGAGGTCTATGATGGATAAATGCACAGCAGCCGATAGTCATACAACACAACTGTACTCATTATTCTGTGTATTGCTTGCTCTTGACATTGCCAGATATAATCTTTGATCTGAACTTGGAAATGTTTTTGTTTTTTTACATGAACTAAATGTGTACCCAATGGTTAGTTTTATTACCTGGATTATTATCAAAGGGTGGGTATCTGAGTACCTGGACACCCACTGACATCTTTATGCAGAAACCATTATTCTTTGTTAAACTGACCTTGACTTTTGATAAAAAAAAAGCTTCGTCCTTAACCCAAATGAAAGCCATCCACTATATCTAGCTCAGCTAATGTTACTGAGCTGAAACAATTTTTATTCTTTCAATCACAGTGATCTTCACCTTTGACATTTTGACCCAAAAATCAATAGGTTTCTTCCTTACTCCAATTGCAAGCCATCTTCAAAATTTGGTTGGGGTATGTGATGTACTTTAAGTTACTGAAAGAAACAAATTTTATTCTTTCAGTTAGTGACCTTGACCTTTAATACTGAAATCAGCCGGCTTCTGCCTTACACCAAGTGCAAAATAATTATGGTGGGCAACTTGAGTTATTGTGCAGGAATCATTTTTCCTCCTTCAATCACTGTGATCTTGACCTCTGACCTCAAATTTGATAGGATTCTACCGACCCCCCCCCCCCCAAGTTCAAGTCATCCATCAAGTTTGGTAAATGTAATATGGTGGACAACTCGAGTTACTGTGTGGAAAAATTGTTAACAGATTGACAGAGGGATAACATCATAACACAATATGCTCTGTGGATGCATATAGTGTTATATATACAGTGTGACCCCGCTGTAGCATGTTCCATTATAACATGAATTCGGATATAACACGGTCGTGGTGTGGCTCCCGAAATTTCATCTTGTACACAAAAAAAAATTCTTTCTTAAAAGTACGAAAAAACAAAAAAAGTTTATTTTCATTTTAGGGAAGAGATCGCGTATGAATAATACAAGATGATAGTGGCGTGGCTCCTGAAATTTTATATGCATTTTTCTCATACATGAAAAAATAATATTTTCTTCTTAAAAGTATGAAAAATAACGTGTAAAAAGGTTATTCAGGAATCGCGCTGGGCTTCAGCAATGTCGCAAATTGCGATTTTTTTTTTTTCCTTATTGGCGGCAAAATACACCATCTGGCGATTTTTTTTTTTTATTGGCGACATTGTTGTCTGTTTAAACTTGTATATACAGCCATTGGTTTGGAGTGGAGAAATTCAGAGACCCCATGAAAGGAAGCCGCAAAGTCGATATAAAATGCACTGAAATTTATCTATTGTTACATAAACAAATTCTTTGCCCATATTGACAAACCATCTTAACAGTGCATTGTTATATCATAATCCGCTTATGTTGACATCTAGCATGAGTACTGTATGTTTTGACATATCCGCTTTTTTTTTTTTAAAATTTACATTTCTGGTAGTGGAGATAACTGGACGAGGCATTATCTCATAATCTATCTTTCGTCAGATTTTCGGCCGCTCGCTAGTAACTAATATATTTACATAGACTGACATTTGTATGTGGATGGTAAGTAAAATTCCTCTTCTTTTCACTCAGAATTAAATCCTTCAGAACATTCACATTTTCTGTAGTAATCCCTGTCATCAGACCAGGACATCTGCGTCTCTATCGCCGATTTACCCTTTCTTCAAATTTCTGACGCATGCGTGGAAGGCAGCATCACTCCACTACCACAAATGTTAAAAAAAAAAGCAAGCTCTCACTTGTCTATTCAACAGGCAGGGAGGAACAGTAACTACAAATGACCATACACAGCCAATTCATTTAAAACAAATGTACCCAGATAAAACAGAAGCTGAAATTTCAAAGAAAACATTACCTTTGAAGCACCGATTGTAATAAAAACATACTAAGCAAATGGGAAAAAATGAGTCTCAATCATGCAATACAATTTTTTGATGTTGCCACCACAATAAGAAACGGGCATTTGTTTGGATCTCCAAAGCTGTCCTTTAGCAGTGACTTCAATAACGCATGTACCCTTCATCAAAGAAAGCCGACTACAATCTTCAATAAAAACAAAGAACCTTTCCTCAAAGGAAGTCAGTATCGAACTTAAATAAAAGCAATGAATTCTGATGGATTGTTTGTTTCCAACGTGACTGGAACACTTTTACTGTGCTGTGAAAGTTTCCTTTTTACAGGAAAAAAGTTTATGCTTACGAACTCTACCGACAGCGCTTAAAACGCAAACTATTACTGACTTGGGACATACTCAAAAGTAAACATGCTTCATCGTTCATTACGTGATATTGCTATTTTGTTCCACTGAATACAGACCTATATGACCTGTAACAAAATTATTGAATATTTTAAATCTGTGTGTGTGCATATTTTCGTTGGAATTACTTGTATTCTGGATTCAATGTATGTGACGTGATTCGCGGGTGAGTACACGGTGTTGATACTTTATTCATTGCTATACATGAGACATGTATATATAAACAGTATACATGTATATGTACCAATGCGTGGTTCTCTGAATAAAGTAAAATATTATATATGCCTTCTCTGTTTTCACTACAGGTGTATTTCTCATTTAATATGCATCGATTTAAGATGATAACTGTGCCAATGAAGCATGTATTTTGCGCCCGCATTTATTATCTACACCCCCCCCCCGGCACATTATTTCGGGTACATGCATCATTTTCTTCTGCTGACCTGGTTGCTTATAACACGGTTCGGTCTATAACACAGTCGGGTTCTATGGCTCCCAACTGCCGTGTTATAGCAAGGTCACACTGTGTGTATATATATATATATATATATATATATATATATATATATATATATATATATATAGTGTTATATCCATCTCTGAATCTAATCATTCTTCTTTCTTGTTACAAATTTAGTTTCAGCTCAAATATTTTAATGGACTCTGGATTTGAACCAAATTTAGTGAGAAAAATATCGGCGACATGGATCAATTTTAATTTTTGCCTTTTCTTGCAGAATCCTACAGAGTTATGGTCCCTGCTTGGCTTTAAAAAAAAGTTTGCTTTTGCTACCTGATCAAAGTTTCTTACATTTATTATTGTACCACACCTGGGAGGTCATCCATGTCTATTGGTATAACATGGCAGGAGACAAAATATTCTTATTTCAAAATAAAGAATCTCAAAAGTATGTTGCCAAATACTATGGTTCAAGTTAAACATTGGTGGAGTGTTGAGCTGGACATTATTTGTGGACTTTACATAACAAATCTGTTTAAAATGGTATCATGATCAGTTGTAGAGATAAATTATAAATGTGGAAACATAGCATGTCTGAATTTCTGAGAATAGATTATTCTGGAAAAAAGCATGCAAACCAAAGTCTCAAGTGGATTTCAAAAATATTGGCCAAAAATAAACAGCCATCTATATATCTATATTAACACTTGCTTGGTGTATTCAACTTCTGAATTAAAAAATTAAAAGAAATTTTATATTCAAGACAGTAAAATTATCTTGGATGTAAATTTTCTAAACTTGGTAAACAAACCAAGCAAGACAGAAAAATTGTAATAAGCCCACAGAAGTTGTAAGATTTTTACCGTATATATGGTGTCGTTGACTGTTGAGTTGATAATTCCAAGAATTATATTCACTGTCTCGTTCAAAGCCTGTAAAAGAACATGAAATCTTCTTTGGATAATGTTTACCAATAAAAAGAATAACAAGTTATGAAATTTATTACCCATTTCACTATCAAAATCAAATTTTTAGGTCAATAATTATTACATTCTTAAAATGCTCCTTTGCCTCTTGAAGAAAATATAAATTATGCACTGCATTCAGAACAAATCTCATTTTGTGCCATGCATACAATCTATTTCACTGACATTATCCATTATACCTGAACTGTTATATTGACTGTCTCCCTCTACTTCAGTTTGATGCATAGATTTTTGTCATTTTATTTTAATTAGAAAAACTCTTTATCTTGTATCCACATTTTGTGAACCATTCCTTGCAGAAGCAGCAACATATAAAAATGTAATCTGCGACATTATGACATGAAGCTGACATTTTCTAGGTCTCATCTTGTGCAAAATTTTCCCACATTTTACTCAAACTGACTTACTCAAATTGACGATTTATGTTCGATATAGATCACTGAACAATAACAAATTTTGATCTAAACATTTAATAGGCATCGAAGATTAAATACATTACATAAAGTCATATTTGATCTAAGTGAAAGTGAGGATTTTATTTTCTTCAAGATTATTACGATTCTCAGATTTACAATTTAAAACTATATACTATGAGTTGTTTTAATCATTTCCTCATTCTTTACCCATGATTGTTATTCCAATTTTATCAGAAGAACAATTTCAATTTGCTCAGAAGTACTGCAAAGTACAGTAACATCTCAACTGGGAGAGAAATTTTCAGATTTACTGAAGTCAGAGTCTGCAAGTTGTTTAGGTTATAAACTTTTCTATTCAATTTGCAGTGAAACCTGCCTAAGAAAACACCTTTATATAAAGGGCAATGTATTACAATGGACAACATCTATTAACGTTTCCTTAATCTGACTTAGACATGTAACATTTAAACTAGATCCAGTAGTGATGGGTGCACCACAAAGGGTCTCACCTCAAACAACTTCCTTTGAACAGCCATGAACAGAAGAACTTGAGTTGGAAAACAAAAATTCGAAGACAACTGACATTCAGGGGCAATAACTATTCCTCATGATAACATGGAATGCTGAAAATTAAGCTCAATCAAGGTCTCACCATTTTTCCATTATAAAAGTGCACAATAACCTTGGCTTAAGTCCAATATTCCTTAGTAGAGTCATGCTGTGGAGAGTAACGTGAGGAAGATAAGCAATCAGGGGCCATAATTTTTCTAAATGCTAATACAGAACACTCAAAATTAAACTCATTTTAGGCCTTATCAATATAAAACTGCATGCATAATTAGGATGAAATACAAGCTTAGTAAATTTATGCTGCATAAACCAAAGTTAGGATGAGTGGTAACCAGGGGTTGTAACTGTTTCAAAAATGGAGATGATGAGAAAAACAACCCCAAAAGGCATGGCTAGGTCTTGGTACATTGTATACACCAAACTGTATAAAAATATGCAAAATGGTTAATGATCTATGCTGGTTACAAAGACTGCAGTGAAAATTTAATTTTGGAAAAAGAGAAGTAACTCCATCAATATTGATCTGCAAGATGAAACCTTTAAAAGCACTATCTAAATGCAATGGGCAGTTCACTTACCAAATGGCATCAAATTATGTCAAGGGGATGCTGAATTATGTTGGTTACAAGCAACATCTGATGTTAAGATAATTAGTTAATTGTCAAGGGCCATAACTCTATCCAAAAATGAGAAGACATGACGAAACCAAAAAAAGTCATATCCAGGTCCATAAGACAATGCACACACTATACTGCATGAGAAAATAACCAATGGTTTCTGAGCAGATGCTTCTTACATGCAACTGTTCTATAGCAGAGATGTAATACTGATGATAAAAGGGCAATAACTCCATTATAATTGGGCATGAATAGAGGAATCCTTGAAAATCATGGGTAACTTGACTGTGCTGGTTACAAGTGTGAATGGATAGACACACACACAAATAGATGGATGTAAGAGGTGATTCTTACAGAGCCCCCACTTCAACATTTAGGGCTCTAATCTAGAACACTTGTCAATAAAGGACAAATTTGTATGGTCCTTTGAGTGTCTGTTATAGAAATGTTTCATTTTTTATTTTTGCATTAATAGTAGATATATTTCATCATGTGATACCACAAAGATAAAATACATCCAGTATTAATAACTGAAAAGAACAATTTTCTTTTTTATCGTCTACCTGTCTTGCTTCTGAATCAAAGCTAAAAAGACCTAATTCACTCTTCATCCCCATGATGTAAGTTCACCTCAATCTGAATCATATTCGTATATGCTTATCATAAAAAGTAGTAACAACAGGACTGTTCTAATAAATTACTATTAATGTTTTTCTGTACCTGAACATAACAGCAAGTCAGACAGCATGAAACCATATGTATTTCAAAAAACTGTTGAAAAGTTAGTACATGGCATATAATTTCATTGAGAAGCCAATTGCGGGGTGTCCAGATCCTTTGACAAAAAATATTTTCCATGCCTACAAGGTAATTCGGTTTAAATTTATTGCTTTGCTTTTCTTTCTGCCAGCATGACTTACATAGGAATATAACATGGTTTGAATGGCATGATGGGAATCTTGTATTTCTATATACCAAAATATATGGATCCACTTTAAAAAAAAAAAAAATAAGAATGAAGAAAGTTTCATGGATGCAAAACATAATTTTCTCTGGTACTGATTTATATGTCTCTGACATGATAGTCAGATTGTCTTCTGAGATGGATCATAGTTTGTTACATTTTTAAACTGGAGGTTTGTAGCAACTATGAAATCCATGTAAGTGACTGATGTACTCCCATGAAGAATATCAAGCACACAGTATCCAACATATAAACTATTATCCACGTCAAATGTGATACAAGTCATGTGACTTGCCAGTTTTAAACAATCCATGAAATGTAACATGTTTTAATGGCTAGCTGTATAAATTTGTGCTTTCTTGCCAAAAATGTTTCGAGTAATGGAGTACATTTGTGAACCAGTGCAATTACAACAGGTACTTACTTGCTTCAGTAATGATGTGGCATTTGCATTGAAGTAATCCTCTGCACGTTGTATACCATCAATCAGATCTTTAGTTTGTGTCTGGAATGGAAAGAAAATACCATATGTACCAATGGTTGATAAAATTTTCTTTTCATCCACTTGACAAGGACTAGTGGTTGCAGAAAATTCACTTGTCCCACCTACCTTTTCACATGTCCCTAAATATCAATAACTTTCCTGGATTTTATGAGATGTATGCACTTTAGTCAATTAAAAAAAAACAACAAAAGAATTAACATACAACATATCTTTCCTCAAAGGACTTAATTTTTCAGTTTTCGATTGTCATGGTATCTTGAATACACTTGCTTTGATACAGTGGTAGTAGTGCCATACATCAGCAAGAATGAACAGAAATTTACTAGAATTTGGACTTTCCTGACTTCTCTCAAGACTCAATGCATTTCCATATCAGACAATGGTTTTCCATAAGGGGGTATGGTGTATGGTGAATGTTGAAAGGTGCTGGCTGTGATAAAGAGAGCCATTATGTTTTTTTAAATTTATTTGGATTTAATTTTAAAATGTCCTTTCCTAGTGGAGTGACAGCAACTCTAACTTCAGGGATTTTCTGCACATGCTGGCTACTGCCACGCATATACTATGCTGCAATGGCCTAATGATGTCCAGTGCTGTAATGAGACTTGATGATTTTATCAATTCCACTGATAAACACACAGTGACTGGTTGAATTTCAAACCTGTGCCAGTTTGGAATATTATTTGCAATAACTGCAAAACATCTTTCTTTCAATAATTCAAGCCACAGATAATACTCAATCCAATGAGACTGAAAATTTCTCCGTCTCATTGGTGTCATATTTCACCTGTTTTGCTGTCAGAGTTGACCAACAAGTTGTTCTCCACCTTTTTAGCAATGTCAGAAATGAAATGGTGGAGAACAATTTGTTGGTTTATTGTCAGAGTCTGGTTAAGTTCTCTTTGGATAAATAGTTACCTCTGACTCACTAGCAGTATTACATTTTATCCCTCCATTCTTTTCTAAATTTTCCCTTTCTCAAAAATAATTAAGGAAACTCATTTTATCCACAAAGTAAAGATGACCTCACTCATCACTACTTCTAAAGTTGCCCCTACATATATTTTGCAATTTAAACACAAACACAGGCAGCTCTTAATTACTGTAATCGCTTTGCTTCAAATGGAATATTGCACGTGCAAGCTGATCATGTGTATGATCAATAAAAAATTCAAGAATCGTAACTGTCATTTAAACAGTTCATAAAAGAAACCAACACTAATGTTGGCACTGTGCCGTTTATTAATTTAATTTGCACTGATTCGATGCATTCAATTCAAAGGGTGATCCACTCATATCTGGGTTGAGTAAACACAATATAATAAAGCCATTTAAAACACTGCTAATAAACCATATCAGATTTGTTCTGCTTGAAGTGTTTTGACTGGCTGATAATTCATTAGTTTAGCCCAATATGCATTCAAGTGGTAACAGAACATGCACACATGTGACAGATATCAATGACCACTTACTGTAGTATCAAAGGATATGAAAGAATGGAGAGAGGTATAGATTCAAGCATTCAGTATACCGTGGGGGCATGAATGGCCAGATAAAGTTACACAATGTGATTAACGAATGAAAATTCGCACTTGCCCGACTTGTCTTGACTGGACTAGCACCTTGCAAAATTTTACTGGTCTGACATCAAAAATGAATTGTCCATGATGTCAGGCTATGGGATTTGATCAGCTCTGGTACCTATGTACAGCTAGAACCACCTGCGAACCAGATCACCTCAAATCTGCCGATGCATTATGGTCTTCAATATTCACTTTAAATTATGCTGTATGTAGAACAAAAAGATCTGGATCTTTTTTGTACACAGTGTTGTTGAGCATTATATGTTGATAAATACTGAAGCACAAATAATTTTATAAGCCCCTGATAAGCTCATGTAATGGAAGTAGAATGTAATTAATTATTACATAGCTCATCTCTACATCTCTACTTTAACTGATCTCCAGTAGCCTATATAAACATTTTCATACAGAAAATAAATTCAGACTAAAGTGATTTTGGCCCCAAATAACAAATCTTTTTTTGTAATTGTTTATCATTATACCTGAACTTGAATTTTCCTTTCGACTGCATAAATTCAACTTTTAATTGGCACTATACAGCATATTTGCGTGTCATGTTCAAACTCAATTTTTTACCCCCCAACCCCTGACTTGGTTGTTTTGAAAAACATGATTTTCAGTAACCTTTGAAAAAGAAAAAAAACCCACCACTTCAGTATATGCCAGTAACGTGTAGCATATAGATGGTAAACATGTAGCATGTACAAATACTAAAGCTGATGTGAAACTATAAACTTTAAAAAGTGGCAATTAAAAGGCAAAGAAGTCAGGTATAATCCACCATTTTACATTTTATTTAACTGGCTAACAATTACTAGTGTGATGTGCTAATTTGCATAAGCAAAGTTCACAAATTGGAACAACCAGTATAGGTAAATCAGAGATGCTATATGCATGTTTAAGAACAAAGGCTATTACATATCACTGCCTTGAATGAGAATGTTCAAGCCATCTGTATTAAAGATTATTGACAAGTTTGTGAACAGCGGCAATGTTTGTCTCAAGTTGGATTTAACGCCATATATATAATGCAAAGAATAATTATTTCATTCGTTGGAATAGTGTTCAAATGTGGTTCATTTTCTAAGGTGATTTAGAAGCAATTAGATATCAGCAGAGCCCAGCAAAAATAAATTTCAGAACTTCTGAGGAAGTTTTACTGAAGCGGGGCATTTAATTCTGCAAATAACGTCTTGACATACGTCATTCCCATGTGTACGATGTCTGTTGAAATCGGAGTACCACTTGTATGTAACATATTCAATATGCTGAATTGAACATTCAGATTAGTTCTCCATATTATTATTTGTTATCTTAATCCTGTTAAAATAATAACTATTATTTGACCATGCTTTTCAGGATGATTATAGCCATGAAATAGTTTAAATGAAAGACAATAATAAAGCACACACTCATGTTTTCACAGTTGATTTGTGTTAACAAGATGTCAATGCAGAGGAGTTTATTACAGCTGTATTTCCTGATGCATATTTTTTATTTTTCTACAAAGAAAAGTATATCTCATTTGCAGACTGCATCTGATGTAGTTTTGACAATGCTAATGTGATGGTCATCCAGAAAAACTCAGTTTTGACCATGATTTGCTCAGAGAATCCAGCAGAAGTTTGAACATCAGTACCATCCAGACTCTAGCGAGTGAAGTGATGAATACAAATGACACCTGCACTACCTTACATCCCCATATTGAGCTACTGAGAGTAACAAAGACTGTATCTACTTAAGCCCATATTTTGCCATCCAATGGACTTTCAAGACATAAACTTGGTGTATATTTTTATTTAATATCAGTGTGGTTGTGGTTATTTGAGTGTTTGCATATGTGTATAGATATGTTGATGATATCTGACAGTACTAAGTCTACCAGCTATTATGTTTTCTTTCTAAGTGTATTAAATGCTTTGAACAAGACAGGCAAGTTACTTTCATATTTGAATTTCCTATCATTTTCATAAGACTTAATGAAAAAGTTAGTTTATTCTAAACTGGGTGACATGTTTTCTTTTTGGTCAAGTGCACTGACCCTTGGGACCTCAAAACACTTTTTTAGTTTCCACCCCCCCACCCCAATGTCTGGGGAGGTATGATACAACCAAAATTGTGCTGGCATATTGTGAAGCCAAGTACCTACTGTGCTGGTTACATAAGATATAAAAGACGTACAACAACAAAAAAAAAGAACATTTTTTTCTATATCATTTTTTTCAATATTTTTTTTAAAAAAAGAAATTATTCTTAAAACTTGCTTGAAGCTTGTTGTCACTGTCCACCACTAGAAACCAGATTTTACTGGGTGAAAGTAACAGGTTGTGAGTAATCCTGGAGTTACAGCTGTCTAACAAATTTTAGTTTATGCATCAATAACTATCTTGATAAGCTACAACATGAGAAGTTTCACACCAAGATCATGCAGTCCACTCATCTAATTCCTATACCATTTAACATGTGCAATACAATTAACCTGTTGAGGGTTGTTGTTGTTGTTGTTGTTGTTGTTGTAGGGTTTAATGCCATTTTTCAGCACAAGATAGGCTATACATGGCAGCCAGTATAATTGGTGGAGGAAGAACCCTGGAAAACCCCAGGAAGAACCACTGACCCATGAGAAGCTACTGGCATGCTTTCTCACGTGCCCATGTTAGCTGAGCCTTGAGACTCGAACTCATGCAGACAGAGAACCTGTTGAGGGTAACATACCACAATATACAATATATTAATGTTTAACACCAAATAAACACATTTATTCCTACTTCAAAATGCACAAATTAAAATTGGCCTTCTGAGTGGTGAAATTCATCTAAGATCATCATCCCTTCTGGAACCAGAAACTGAAAACCACAGTGGTGAGGAAATTTCAGCTGAGCTAGCTAGAGAAAGCAAAAGTAATGAATTGTTCCCCAAGGCCATCACAAGGGCTGATGCTCAGTCAGATAAAGTTTCTGAACTGCTGGGTGAAAAAGACATGACAGCCCTAATGAGGCGAAACAAATTCCTTAAACAAGAACTTGCAAAAATAACAGCGAAAGTCAATAAACTGTCAAAGGATGTTGAGTCTTTAAAAACCAAACAGAAGTCAGCAAGGAATAAACATGATAAACCTGAAGAACAGCTATCAGACTTCAAGACTAAATTTATGAGCCCTGAAAATCAAATAAAACCATTAGATGTGACCTAAGTAAGGTATCAAACCCTTGCCTAATTCTGGAAGAGGACAACACAAAAATATAAGAGAAAGTAAAACAATTAAATAAAGCAAAATATTTGCTCCTGTCAGAATTATGCAACATAATTATGGCTATGCTGCTTCAAACAGCATGCATCCTGACATATTAGTAGCAGTGCTGGAAGACATTATAAATATGAAAACAGAAATTGTCAATACTGGTACTTTCAAAGAAGAATCACAACAGCACATCAGTGAAATCAGCTGGTTTGTGAAAATAAAAGAAAATACCTGAAAGAAACTAATACATGTTATTCCAAACCCACCCAGAATGAAGGGAAAAACCTACAGTCCCTGACGCTATAATGGGAAACTCTCTACCACACAATGTCACAAATAGCAATATTGTGTCTTCATATCTTAGACATAACGGCTTTAGATTTCATAATACAATGGATTCTACACAAGACGGAGAAGAGAACATCAAAGAATATGATAATTCCTGGGGAAAAAAACCACTGTCATAATCGGAGACTCCATTATTAAATATGTAAATGAAAGAGGTCTGAAACCTTGTTTTCAAGTTAAGTGTCTACCTGGGGCAGAAACTGGTCATATATTTGATGCCATGAGAAAAATTAACCTTTCTCAATATGACACCATTACAATCAGTGTCTGTGGCAATGATGTAAGTAACAATGCCCATATTGACCAGATTGAAACCAAGTTTTGATAACATCCTAAACAACATATACCTGGAAATCCTAACTGTTCAGTCTTTTTAAGCAGTGTTTGCCCAAGAATTGAAACAGAAATTTGTGAGTTGAATGCTCTACTGAATATGTCGGGAGTGGAATCACAAAAAATGATAGACACTGAACATGGATTTGTGACCATGTCTGGATTAGTTCTGGAACACTTAATGATGAAAGATGTGATGTGATCTGGATTTTTTAATGTAGCTTTAACAATTTTTCAGCCATATCGCTACGATGTCTGCAGTGTGGCAGTTTATAGTGATGTCTAGCACTGGGGCATCATGCCGCAGACATGTAGCATGATGTCCCACCCAGTCACATTATCCTGACACCAGGCCTACCAGTCCTAACACTCACCTCTTAATGCTGAGTGCCAAGCAAGGCAGCTGTTAGTACCATTTTTACAAGTCTTTTAGTGACGAAAGACAAAATCCATCTAAATATGATGGGTTTATCCCACTTTCTCAATGCAGTAAATCAGATTTCCCAATACTAAACGACAGCTATGATGCCTATAATGGCATAGAAACCTAGATCACAAACATAATTTGAACCAAGCAAACTGTTCTAACCATATTCAGAAATCAAGGAGAAATTTCTACTGTTTTGAATGAGGGCATAATGTGCAATCATGCAGACAAACAATCAAAACACAGTGTCAATACTGTCTACAATATGTGCAAAAGGCAAAACACCGTGAAACATTCCACTCAAATATCCAGTATTAGGAAAAATGGCAATGAAGATGGGGCCAGAAGTTTAACAACCACATTTTTCCACAAACTTCAAAAGATTCTATAACATCTACTAAGTGTAATTCTCCCTGCGATGACAGAAAACAAACTGCACATCCCCTGAGTGATGATGTCCATGGAATTACCTCTGATGCAATCTCATTAAGTGCCTCCATCAATGAAAGTGACCATAATGTGTTAACTGCTACTGACATAACTGTTGAATGTGTTAATGTTTCAAGACACATTGAAAAATCTTCTGAAAAACAATCGATAGTGATGATTTAGGACACTGTATTGAAGAAAATTTAGAAAAATATTATGGTTCATATATTGATAGTGAAAATATGAATTCAGATATTTATATCATTCATCTCAGAACCATTGTAACTTAGAATTATCTCTAAATCAGTGGCTTAAGCACAATGGTTTCAAAATATGCCATCTGAACATCCATTTTTTTCCCCAAAATTAGACAAAATCAAAGTACTTCTTACAAGAAATAATTCAGTAACTGATATTTTTGCATTCAATGAAACCTTTTTACGTTAACTTTTTCATGAAGATGAACTTAAAATTCCTAACTACAGTTTCCAAAGAAAAGTCTGACTTTTCCAAAAGGGTGGTGGACTTGTCATTTACATTAAGGATGGCATTTCTTGCAGACATTGATATGATCTTGAGGAAATTGGTATGGAAATAATCTGGCTAGAACTGAGACATCAAGTCCAAAAACCATCTGTATTTGCCTGTGTATCTAGACCACCAAACACTGACAATGCTTGGTACACTATGTTTCAAAATAAGCTTGAAACTCTGTATATAGAAAACAAAAAAGTCTGTTTAGTGGGTGACTTCAATTACAATTTGCTTTATGAAACCAATTAAAGCTGGATTAAAACCATGAATTCCCTGAATTATCAACAGCTAGTTCATGTACCAACTAGGAGTTATCTGAAACAATGATGGATAACATTTATACTAAAAATGCTGACAATATTATAAAACTTGCAGTTCCCCAATATTCCACAAGTGATCATTATCCTATATGCTGTACATGAAAATTAAGTAAAAAAACTAAAACTTATCATTACAAATATATCAAGTATTGAATAATGAAAAGATTCAATTCACAAATATTCCTTAAAGAAATGCAAGATATCCCTTGGTCAGTAATTGAATGTTTTGATGACCCATCAGATGCTCTTGACACCTGGACAGATATGTTTACTGACACCCTGAACACTCATGCTCCTATTAATTTCAAGAAAGTCAAGCAACACAATCAACCAAATTGGATTACTGGTGATATAATGAATGACATGGCAGAGATTTCATAAATTAAAAGATACTGCCAATTACAGATTATGGAGAAACAGTCAAGTCAATGATTCAAAAGGAAACAAAAACTTACTATTCCACTGAAATATCAGTTATATTACAAAAAAGAACCCTAACAAACTCTGAGAAACCTTCAACGACTTGAGAGGCAAATCTGTCAATAACCTGCCATTTACATGTATTAGTGATGCAAAAGATGATATTAAGCAAGAACCTCTCGAAATTGCAAATACACTCCATGATTACTTTGTGAATATGAACAAAAAACTTGTGGATCTCACAGATCATTAAAGATTCTTCAGTGATGAATTAAATGAGCATATTTCTTCAAAACTTAGCAAAGAAGAGTGCTTCAAAATACCTAAAATAAGTCTTGAATTCATTTTAAATAAATTAGACCAACCTGATATCAGAACAGCCACAAGCAAGGCAGCTGTTAGTACCATTTTTATAAGTCTTTGGTATGACTCGGCTAGGTTGTGAACCTGCGAACTCTTGCATCCAAGGTGGACGCTCTAACCACTTAGGTGATCGGTGCAGTCTAATAAAATAATTACACTATGGATAACATCATAAAATGCAAGTTTTTTGTATCAGAACTAAAACATATACTCAGATCATCCTCATTGATCTTTTACAAAATGGTTCAATTACCCCAACTGTAATGGATCTTCTGATGGCATCATTATCATACTCACCGTTAAAGTACTCTTTTCCTGAAGGCTTTTGATTGATCTTCCAAGTGAATCCTTCAAAAAACAAACAAGACATTAAGAACTGTGCATCAAATGTATTTTTAAGCATTATGGAAGTGACTCCTAATCACCTCAGAATTTACCACAGAAGAAATTAGCTACTTAGTTACAATCTCAATGGTTCGAGTCTCAGATTCGGCCAATGTGGGAATGTGGAGAAAGCTTGCCAGTAGCTTCTCGTGGGTCGGTGGTTCTTTCTGGGGTTTTCCCGGGTTCTTCCTCCACCATTAATACTGGCCGCCATTTATAGCCTATCGTGTGCTGAAAAATGGCATTAAACCCTACAACAACAACAACAATCTCAATGTCAACAAAAAGTTACCACTAACATGTTGGAGTTCAGGGAACTGGGTGTAGTACTGACATAATGAGAAGCAATAACTGAGGAAAATTTGATCAAAATCTTTAATGAATTAATTTAATCTTTAAGATCTTGCTAATTATGATGCTTCATGGGTAATATAACTTAAACCAAAAAAGAATCAAACCATTAATCTAAGTCAATCTTGGTCCTGAATTTGTGAAATATATGGCCCTAAATTGCTGATCATCAAACTCATCTCAGATTATGAAACTTCTTAGATCTCTAAATGATATAAAAACACTGTAATCATTACAATGGGGGAAAATCTGTGTCATTTTGCAGTCACTATAACATTATCCCTGTGCTTCAGCAAAGAGTGGAGATACTGTCAGTGCCTTTTTTGCATGTCTGTCCATTTGTCTGTCTGTTTATCAATACATGATCAAGTTTGTCACCTCACCTCTTCCAACACTACTTACAGAATTTTACTGAAAGTCTGAAGGTTAGATATATGGCTACTTTAATTGTGCATTAAGAGTTTGTTTTTCTTTGGACCATTTTTGTGTAAATTTCTTGAATACTGTTGAACAAGGGATATTCTGAGAATCCAGCTGCTTTTCACCACTTATCCTAACTGCCTGCAGGATTTTGTTGAAATTTTGTAAGCATGATTTATGGTTGCTGTAATTGTGCCATTTACTCTTACCTCTGCCCTATGATTGGATAATTTCTCTGAAATTGCCAAAAAGGGAAGTATTTTGAGAAGTCAGCTCTTTGAGTGTTAAACTCATTACCATTCCATTACCATGGTTACAATGATTATATCAATCAAAAAGATTGAAAAGTCTAATTTTTAGATGTGTTTCATGTATTCAATATTATTTTGTAAGTTTTATCTAAATTGAACTTTATTTGTCCATTCTCCAACTGGGGGAAACTCTCATCATTCAAAATATTGAAGAGTTCCCAAGGAAACAGTTCTTTTTCAAAGCAGCATCATTGAGGTAATTTGGAGGTAAAATGTTATCTTCCTGAGAGAAAAAAGGTTTGTCTACTGTGTGATTAAATTTGTACATGCATCCATTGTAGCTCAATACCTCAAAAGTCACACTGAACATGACTACAGATAAATTTTCATTAGGTTTATGCTATGCAATCAAAGTAGGTATCTAAATTATCATTGGTTTTTTCTAATCAGTTTGGTGGGGTTTTGTTTTTGTTATATATGTGCCCTAATGAGGAAATGATACCATTTCAAATCTGAATGTTCTTTTTTTTCAAAAAACTTTCCTCCTGCAACAATATATAGCTTGAAGAGGAATATCTAAATGTCAGGAATATCTGATGAACAACTCTTCCAAACTACAAAGACGATGATATAACAGGAAAATTATTGTTCTAAGACGCAATCTGAATGCAGCACACTTTATTTTTACAAAGCATTGTTTTATATAGTTTCTTTTAGGGCATTGTGTCATATCATTTTTCTAAGGACAGAGATTATTTTCTTAGGACAGAGAACTACAAAAGCTGTTATAAATGTTCCTTTACGTGGCAACAGGAATATGGCAGCATGTCCTGTAGAATATCTTAACAGTTACTTCCAGTCATGTAAAATGCAAAACTAGATAATATTTTTGTCACTCCAATTGTGTTAGTCACTAAATTCTCAGGAGTATCTCTAATGACACTGTATCATTCACATATAGATATAAAGAAGGTCTGAAATAAATGCATTATTCAGTGCAATGATGTAAGCTTCAAGCTTTATGTTCTATTGCATGTGGGTTTTTGTGGTCATCGACATAGAATATTAACTACAGTTATAACAGTTTCATTCTATTACTTTCTTCACATTTATGTTCACTCCAATGTTTCATACATTTCATTGCTGTCTAGATCACTATTATTTTAATCCATATTGAGATGATCATGCTGCAATGGCAAGGGTAGAGGCAGACAAGATCAGGCTATTATCACTAAGAACAGATCACAGATACCATTAAGAGCATGGAAAATGATTTCATGGCATGGTGCTGGATTCTCATGCACCTAAAATGATTCTGACAATGACACTAGTGCTTTATGGATGGTGCAGCATAAAGCAGAGCCTCTGCTGGGCTTCTCATTTGTTGCCAAATGCTAAAGAATTTTGAAAGTGGCACTATTTTGTACTGACTGGCGAAAGTTGCTGGCAACAAATTTTTACTAAAAGTAAATTTTTAATATTTCACTGATATAATTGACTCGAGCCATTCAATGCCTGTTTTTAATAACAGTGGCAGTCAGTGGATCATGTCGGTAGGTGATCAATAAGACATTATTTGAACATGATTGCAGCTAACTGCAAGCTGTCAGTCAGTTTGAGAAACAATTAAATGTGATTAGTAGGAAATAAGGAATGACCAGGGGATATTTTCTATTGTTCAACAGGTTGGCAAAAAGATTCTGTGTCATTTGCATGTGTTGTTAATTCATGTTTATTGCAAACTGTGGGTGTGAGATGTTCTTGGGACTGCTTAGTGTTTTAGGGATTATTTACTTACATAACATGTTTCTGTGGTCTGCACTTAACTGAGTAACACAGGATGCCACTACAAAGATGCCAGTCATCGACTGTAAATGACCCAAGTCGCTTATATCAATGAAAAATTTAAAAATTTACTTTATAAAACAAGTCTGTATCAAGCACAATGAATATGGCTAATCTAGCTCTGAAAAACAAAGATTTATATCCAGCTGCATCTGAGGCAGCTACCAGGTTACTTGTTGCCCTTATTTCTACTGCAGACTGTGAGAGGGGGTTCAGTTGCCAGAATCTGATCAAAACAAACTTACAAAATTCTAAAGGTATATCTACTCTGAAAAATTTTATGAGAATTTTTCTTGATGGGCCAAGTGTTGAGAATTTTGATTTCAGGAAGGCATTTAAGAAATGGTCTGGGAAAAATTTGAGGCAGATACTCATGAAGTGTCAGTAACATTGTTCATAAAATGAAGCAGTATTTTGTATTATCAGTTATAGAAACATTCTTATTCATTCTTGCTTTTCATATGCTCTACATCGAACTTCACATCTATATAATGGTATTATTATATTTATTAATGATTATTCTTGTGCTTTGAAATGTAATAAAAACATGTAAAAGCTGTTTTATTGTCATGTTTATATAGATTAAAAATAGAGCCAATATAATATTACGCATATAATTAAGTCCCTGCATCATGGCATAAAATGGCTTCTTTGGCTGAAAAATGGCTTCAATTTTAAATTTGGCGAATTTCATGGTGCAAAGAAAAATATTTCCAAGGGAGGCTCTGTAAAGTGTATAAAGATATATCTTTGGAAGTTTTCCAGATACTGAGTTGTGTGGGAGTTTGTATCATGGTACAAATAACTATAACAAATTAAATTTCTTTGGTGAATCTTTCAGAAAAGATAACAATGCATCCAAGTGCCTAAATATATGTTTTGGAAAAAAATTTTTTTTTATGATGAACAGATTATAAATTTCTGCAACAGTTCTCATTCATGAATAATATGTCCAAAGTAACAGAATACATTGCTTTTATGGGTGCTCATGCATGTGTTTGAATAAGATAAATTAAACCCCTTATTTAAAACCTAAGCAGAAATTGTCACCTTCTGAAATATTCAAAAGTGTTTGTTCTGAATCATATTGAGCAGGCAGTGAATCAATCAGACCTCAGTGTCATCCCCTTATCTTGTCTACTTGTCATGTCTGATTTAGGGAGTTCTGTGTTGTCTTAACAATGAAATTATCTAATGTCTATAATGTTTTTAGCATACAGCTCTCCCTTGTTATAATGTCCTTGATCACGATTTGTGATCCTTGATATAAAATAAAAGAATAACAAGTTTATGTCAGTTGCATTATTGATTACTGATACATGTATAATGAATTTATTCTGAATAATCAAAGAAACAAAGAAATTGTCTTTTTTGGATGGCAAACCTAAATGAGCATTGACGGTTCAAATTATCAATGACTAAAAACCATTTGATCTGGGAAAACAACATTATGCTACCCTCATCTGTTACAGTAATGACCTACTTTGGTTAAATAATGTGCTTCTCAGAAAGCATGCAGGGCCTATTATACAAACAAAAATTAAAGGGAGAAATTATGCCCCCCCCCTTTGGAAAAAGGAGGATTTTTCCTGAATACATGAGGAATTTAAGGAAGACAGAAAAGTTAGGCCTGCAATAAGGATTTTCACGCATTCGGTTAATTTGCGGTAGTGTTTTAATTTATAGAATTTATCATGAATCCCACGGTTGCCCAATCTAGAACAGACCCTGGAAACAATGCCAATCAATTTAAGTGGTCATATGGTCATCACGATATGGTTGCTTTGCAGGCATGACCTAAAAGGAGGACACTGTGACATTCAAACATATGCAAAAAATTTTCCAAGCAATATGTCTATGAATACTTAAAGTGATAAATGACCATTTAACTTGTGCCTTTTTGTATGTTGATGACAAAATAATTTTAAAACTTGTAAAATAAAAATAATGCTAAAAATGTGTGTGGTACAAAATTATGCCATGATTACCTCAAACCTCAAAATAAAGAATGCCGAAACACATACATTTTATCAACAACTCCTAATGTCATACATTTTGGGTGTTTGACTGCTTTTATCATTCCATTCCATTCATACAGGACCAAATTTTGCAACATATGAAAACAAACTTCAACTCTTAAACTGCCTGCAGGATTTTACCAAAACTTTGTTGGCAAAATATGTGGTTACTGTTGATGCAGACATGCAATGAGGTTCTACACTGTTTCTCTGGCCCCCTTTTGTTTTCTCTTACTACATCTATGTGTAGTTTGTTAAGTGTACAGTATCTGTGTTGATAAAGAAAGATTGGCTTAGAATTTATAAATTGTGGAATACCAAGTAAATTAATAATTTTGGGCCCCTCTGAACCACAACTGATGAAATATGAACTTATTAGATGAAACCTCTTCTGCCCAAGGAACAAGTTATAGGCAAACTGAAGCAACTCATAAAGCTTTATTATCATTAACAAGTCTGGTTACCATGAAATCCCTGCCTGAAATCTCAACAAATTTTAATTTTAATTACAAGTTTAATCTTACTTGCATAAGGAATGATAGCCAGTCCGGGAAATGGTCCTAATAGAAAATAACTTCCATGTATTCATGCTTACCTTCATTCTAGTTAAGTTCGTCAGTTCATTATCCTTCAAGGACATAAGTCTTGCAGACTGGTTTCTCAATGAATCCTGCGAAAAGAAGTAATAGGTGGAATTAGTTGTAACCTCAACAAACAAATAAAATCTGAGCTATCATCCATAAAAGCTCAGGCAACCTTATTACGATTTACTGAATCTTACCTACACTACTGACAACAACCATAATAAACCCAAATAGTCATACTCGAGAGTTTTCCTGACACCACATTTTCAACATTTTAAATAATTTTAAATGGTGTAAAAATTTCCAGAGACCATGCAGGCTCTCTTAAAGCCAACGAAAAAGAAAAATTTCAAGTTGGAACATAAAGTAAAGAATGTTTTACCTGCATACAAGAAAATGGTGAAAGAGTAGTCAACTGTCTTGCCATGAAACCATTTTAATTACCCCAATTATTATAAGGATTAACTGAAAGTGTTGTCAGAACAGACCAAAAGAGAACAGAACATAACTTTTATTAATATAAATAAATCTCAGGCCACACAGAGGTGGCATATGAGAATACCACAACTGCTACAATATTGTAAGGCGACGTCACTAACATATGGAGATACCAATCACATCATAGGTCAACATTTACAATCAAAGCAAGACTAAACATTCGGACATCTTGTGAGATCATTTGGGTACATAAATGTAACATTGTTTTCGTAAAGCACAATGTGTCTCATGGAGTGTACAAAAGTTTCAAGAGATAAAAAAATTACATCGTTGTGAAGTGTGCAGAATTTATGCTTTTACATATAGCACAAAGTTTATAATGATATTGTTGTCATTATTACAGTAACAAATTTGGCAAGATTTGGGAAAAAATTTGGAATTTTGGTGGCAAATAATACTTGCAACTTTCCAAATGATGGTCTGTGATAATAGAATGGTTAGAGAAACATACCCCTTTCTTTGTCAAATTTGAGACAAATAAAGAAATAATGTCATTCGTCTCCAATTTCTCTAATATCACCATGATTACATTTTTTTACCTCAAAATGTGTATTGTCCCAATGACCAACTGTCAATATACAGCAATAAAAACAGCTGATATGCTCAACAATGCATGATCAAGCATTTTGCTAAACAAAGTGAGCTGCAAGGTTGTTAAAGGTAATGATGAAGATAAAACACCCTTTCATCTTGAGAGGTAATTAAGGAATCACTTTGACAACTGTAAAATCAAAGGTCATCAACATTATTCTGTGCAAACATGTGGTTGCAGGCTACATTTATATTTACTGCTCGAGAGCATACAATGGGAGACAAAGCAATCATGCACATCAATTTCTATTCTCACCCAAGTGGATTAACTTGTGCAATATCAAGTATTCAAATACATATTGATATTATTATCTTTGTTTTGCCTTTTCCTTCAAACTAAAGTTGGTTTACATTTAGTTCTGATAAAGTAGTCAACATCTCTGACAAGTGAGTTTAACAGGTTCTTGAAGTTTTTTTTTTTTAACTGCTTATTTCTCCTTGATAAGCTCATTTTGGATGCAGTCAGTTCAGTATTCATAGTTATAAATTGAGTATAAATAATGGTATTGCACAATTAAATTCTTGAACCAGTCTAGTAAGTGAATTGGCTCCATTACATACTTTGGGGAACAAATGCCATATTAGGAGTTTTAGCATCAAGATATCTTCAAGCTATATTTTCAAAGGGAAAATACGAATTATCTTGCAGATTTTCAGAGGTAAGATAATATGAATGGATGTATCTTATTTCAGTGATACATTCTTTTGTCAGAGGCAATCTTTACATTATGAAACAATATCAATACATTATTAGAACTGGGTCACATTTGTAGACAAAGTTTCTCAATTCTAACGAGAATTATCACCAGAAAAATACATGTACACAATGAACAGAATCTAAAAAATTTACAAACAAAAAAAATCAGAAGAAATAAACCAGAATTCTTTACTTGTAGAATGAACACTGAAACATTATCATGCAAGTGTTCTTTACTGGCAATCAAGGATATACAATCATCAACAATAAAGATATTAATTTTCCAGACAATATTTTGGAAAATTGATAATTTTCATTAGTATATGAATTATCTAGACAGACAAAAAAGTAATTATTGTCTAGATATCTGGGTCATGGTATCTCATTTTCTATGGTCTTTTATTTATACTTTAAGCACAACAAGATGCCTAAGTGGGTCATGGTATTGGCCACCTTGCCTCTTTCAGGTTTTCACTGCAAGAAACATATTCCAATCAACCCCATAACAGAAGAAGCGAAGTTTCAGATCTTCTGAATAAAGACAATTGGGTAGTGTCTCTGTCTCTGTCTCTCTCTCTATACTCACACAAATACACACATGCAGAAAATTTCAAAACTGTATGACTAAATACTGCAAAGAAGTTCCTGAAAGTTTATAAACTCTTTTTTCTATCTGATTCATATTGGTAACATGCAAATAAGTTTAGCAATGACAATACAGATGAGTCTAAATAATGTATACAAAACCTATGTTTTTTATATGGCTGACATTAAATCGAACATCTGCCAGTGAGGATTCCAATAACACAAAACAGACATACTGTACACATATTGTTATTATATATGAATACCCATGGAATATCTCCCATATTTCTTGTCTGGAGTAATAGGTTGTTTGGACTCAAATGGTGCATGCAAGTGTATGTCTCTGAGCATAATTGACTGTCCATAATGAATTAAAGGTTAATGCGTAATTAATATATTATTTATCCCAAATACACTGTTTAACTTTCAAAGATTTTTATAGTGAAAAATATTAGTTACTGATCAACTAACTAAAAGAAAATGAGCTATAAATGCTGACAAAAATCACTGAAAACAATCTATTATAACACGCTAAATTGTTTGTAGCTACAAATCTGTTAATTTCTCTGCCCTTCCATTTTTATTTTATTACGTCATTATCATTTTTATTTCAGTTTACTGGAACTTGCTGAGAAATTTTGCATTAGTGAAAATATTTTTTAGAATTTTTTTGTAATGATTCTTTTTTTTTGACCAATCAGTTTTAATCTGTGTTCTCAACCATAAATACAATCAATTACCTCCCCTGTAACAAACAGATGACACTTCAACACCCATATATCTCCATTCTACTGAGTAAATTTGCAATGAAAAGTTGTTATAAGCTTGGCAATACCATGCTGAAGGTATAAATAATACCCAATATATTTTCTAACAGTGCTGGACAATAATTACCCACTAATTTTATCACAGATACAATTTGGAAGACTCATACTTGGAGAAATACTAGTCACATTCAGGGATTTGTGAATAAAAATTATGCTTTTCGTGTGAAATGCCATGACATGGCACGTATGCCATGTTTGAGTGGTTCTGGCAGGAACTTAAGTAAACTATAGGTCTTATATTTGGTTGCTATGGAAACCATATATTTATAACAGCGGTCAATAAACTTGAAAGAATAGATTAATCTTCATCATAGCTAGTACAGCAAGGACTTTTCAATGAGTTTTCAAAGAAACCATATATTTATAATTAAGGTCTATAAACCTGAAAGAATAGATTAAGCTTTGACATGGCTAGTACAGTTTTCAAGGACTTCCAAAAGTTTCAATGAGCATTCTTTCTTACAGACATCTAACTATATTCATACATTACTCTGTTTATCACTGCATTAACAGGTACAAAAGCAGAAGAAAAAAGCCCCTAGCTTACCATTACAGCAAAAGGATGCTATTCCATCTTGTAAATTCCTGTGTTGTACGTCAATTGATTCATACAATTTTATGTCATCTTTATTTATTTATTAATTAGTTTGTAAATCTGTAGATAAAATGATTTAGTATACAGAAAGTGATACATCTTATTCGGTCTGAATTTTCTGTATTCTTTCTGATAAATTCGAGCTCTAGGAAAAATTCAAGTTTTTGTCTAGCAAACATGGGGCTTTTCAAAGATAAACCACTTTTGCCAAAATTTAAAGAGTTTTCAAGACAACCCCTCAAATTAAAGATTTTTCAAGTTGTACCAAACATGTCTATGTTAAAATTGCATTCAAAGCTCTAAAGACAGCGATAAACTGAGTGTAAACAACAATTACACAGCTTACCTCTACTTTCACTAATCTCCATTAGCCATATTGTAAACATTATCAAGCAGAATGTCAATTCAGACTAAAGTGATCTTGGCCCATTTACTGACTAAAGATCTTTTTCAATCTTTGATCTCTACATATGAACTTTTCATCATTTTCAAATTTGAAATCTGAACATTTAATTGGCATTAAATAGCCAGTATTGTGCTGACATATTGTGTAACCACTTATCTACCTACCTACACAACTATCAACTCACCAACACTGATAGAGTATAACATCTATAAAATAATTTTTTTAAAACCTATATTTTCTCTCATATTAAAGTAGTGATCATAAATTGATTAGAAACAGATTAGTGTTGTTTTGTATTAGTTTTAATTTTTTTTTAAATCACTGTTCTTAAAGTTTGCTCGAAAATTTATTATCATTATCATTAAATGCATCAAACTTATCCCAATTACACACCACATGGATAACATGCAGCATGCAGTCCATTCACCTAATTCACTATCCAATATACATAGTTTACTTGCTGAGGGAAACATATCACAAGTCATTAATATGGAAAGTTTATCACTGAATAAACATATTTATTCCTACTCCAGCTGCGATGGTCATAATGGGCCTTCTTAGTAGTCCAGGATGTATGCAGATTCTAGCATTTATGAATATGTAGGTGTAATGTATATCTATACTGTGTGTTTAACTTTTGTCCATCATTGCTGATTGTAAGGGTATTTTTGTAAACTGTAATAACCAGCATTACTGGAGTGAAATGTACAAGCATGTATACAGTATATACTAATGCAAACTAGCCGCCCAATTCAGTCTTGATTTTTTAAAAATCTATGCATTACTGGCAAATCTTTCACATGAAGTAACATTAATATTTTCTCTGATTCTATGTTCCATTTACTTCTTCAAATAACTGCTAGCTGGTACAGTATGTAGGTCTTGAGGTAATGAAAACAGAGACTATCAATGCTGGTTGTTGATATCCTTGATATTTTGACTAAGAACTATTTTTAGTTAACCATTTCAGATTGTATGCTCAATGCATTTATATCTCTCACTTTTTAGTTTTTGTATGTCACTGCGCTTAATTTTTTATTTTCTCTTCTTTATTTCACTTGGTATGGACACATGCTGATTACCCATGTCATGGGGTCTACGTTGGTAATACCGGAAGAGTGCATGGCTTAACACAGGTTCCAAGCCATCACTATGAGCAACAGCAGTGAACACTCCATGAGCCATGAAAAATTAACTGGTTTTATTTAAATCAATATTTAAGGAAATTTTCCATGCTTTTCTCTCTTCCAAACTGTATTAATTCTATTCATTTCTAACTTATTTTTTATAACAAACTTTAGATTATTATAACATTTGCTATAAGAACTCATTACAAGTGAGTGTCGTCCTCACAGATCAATACTTTTATTTCTTTATGTATTAATTTTCTGTATTGAATTCTTTTTATGAAGCTAAATGCATACCAGAGTATTTTTCTTATACTGCAAATAGATCATTTTCTTAAATTATAGCTCCCAAAATGTTCAGAGGAAAATAGAATGTCCAAGTCATTGTGAGTGTTATCTTAACTGATTTGACATTCTCAATCCAATTTAATCAGTACTTAATCTAACACTTCAAAAACATAACTCCAACGTTTTCAAAAGAAACTCAAATATCCAAGATACTGTATTATCCTCATCAACATTGCATTCTAAATTAAATTCAACTCTGTAACTAATCTAGGACCCTAAAATTATAATTCATTGACACTTTTATTTTATGATTTACTATTTGTCTAAATCATTGTGAGTGTTGTCTTCAGCAACTTTGCACCCAATTTAATGCCATTTATATCACCTCCATTAAAAGTGCGATGCTATAGCTTAAGTCTAAAGTCAAGCAAGTGTTCTCCTTGCAAATGTTACAGTTAGCAAATTATAATCAAATCATAATTTCTCTTCTTTAAAAAATTTTTGCAACTGAATCAAAACATAGTAAATCTTCTACTGTAACAATTTTCATTTGTTAAAAGTGGTGTAAATACAAAGAATTTAGTATGGTGCCAATATATACCCTGATCTTGTGCAAGATAGTCATATAAAGACTTGTACCTCAAAACAATGGTAATAATCTGGTTTTGTATAAAAACAAGAAGACTCATGGTCATGAACTGCAACTTTATGCATGTATTTTCTTAATAAATGAATCATCTTACGTTATGGTTGGGGGCCCCGAGTGGCCGAGTGGTCTAAAGCGCTCACCGTTACGGATCACTGCCATCTCACCTCTGTCTGCGTGGGTTTGAGTCTCGGGCTCGGCCAATGTGGTTATGTTTGTTTTTATCTATGTTCATGAGCTATCAATGCCTGCAACTTTTGTGCAGAACCCCCAAAAAATCTCAAGATCAGTCTTACTACTAAATACAGTGCTCCCTCGTCATAACACTGACTTGCATTATAGACACGTATGTTTCAATGAGCATACATGTATCATAATAGTTGATCAAAAACATGTACAAGTTATTTAATGATGTTAAATCATATTACAATTAAGTGAAAAAAATGCATGTAGCTAAATTCAAAAGACAAAATTCCAACAATTTAATGGAATCCACATTATACTAATGGGTTTCAGAGTGGGGAAACTATACTACACAAACAAAGGATGTTCTGATAGTTTTCCTTCACAAATATTACTAATTTCATTTAAAATTATTCTGAGAACAAGCTGTCATCTACTTTTGACAAGTACTTAGTGTACCTCCATCAATGAATCTAACAGTTGTGTTAAACATTGCTGTCATCTGTTCTCTCTCTAAATACTCACAGCATCAGTACTAGTTATATTCTGAATAGAATCTGCTGTGTCACTTAGATTCTTTGCAATTTGTTCCAAATTGGCTCCAGTGACATTAGCGACATCAGTCTGGAATACAGAAGAAAAAACAAATATACATGATAATAAGTGGACATTAAACACACATGGTACCTAAGAAAAAACTACAGCAAAAGTACTTGATAAGCTTTTCTCATACCTTTTTGCTATTAATAACCTTGACCTTGGAGCTAGGGACTTGACTATTGTTTGACAAGGTGTTGACCTGGATAAATTTTCATCAAAATGTCAATAGGGGTTAAAAAAAGTCCATCCTGGATAAGAAAATGCCACAGACTTACATTATCCTTTCTTGTGACCTTGAAAGCAGGCTGTATCATTGTAAATGCTGTCAAGTCAAGATATAAAACAGGTTAAAAGTTTCTTTAAAAATATATTTATTGGTTCAAAATTTATGCCTGTAATTGGATAAAGTTCATTAATATATATTTTGTTTTGCAGTGACCTTGACCCTGAGACAGGGTAATGGGTGTTCTTGTTCAAGGTAACTGATCAAAATTTCATTAAAGTATTATTAGTGGTTCAAAGTTATACTCTTGACATTTTCCACTGCTGTGACCTTGTTGACCCAGAGTCAGGGGGTATGTTGTATATAAGAACATACAACCTTCAAAATTTAGACAATTTTACAGCACGATTATCTCTGATTAATTGCAATAAAGTTTACTACTTTTAATGTAGCCACAAATGAAAATGTATACTGAAATGTTGAACAATAAGGGTTTTAAAAATGACTGTGCCTCACCTGTGAACCATGCTGTAATGTATCCTAATTGTATTTGCCACTAGACAAATGATACCTTTATGTTGCCCATGTTTTGCATATTAAACAATAACAGAGTCATGTGTTACAAAATTTGTACCATGGCAGCTGTAGAAACAGATGAAATTCATTCAGTGATGCACACATTCATCTAAAAATGAACTGACAAAAAAAAACTTTTTATTTGATAGATTAGTTAACTAATCCAGTAGCTGGAATGATACCAGTTCCATCCGATATCAGAATCTGAATCTGAATGTATACATTGCAGGACTAGTTAGGGCAAAAAACTGCACCGGAAGAAGAGTGAGAGACTGAGACTAAAAAGTTAGTAGAATTGTTCAAGAGCTATCTTGAAGGTCTCCACTGTTTGCGCACACACAGTACTGACACTAAGATGATTCCAGTCCACAACTGTTTTACATCGAAAGAATTTCTAAATTGTTCTGTTCTAGCTTGCTCAACTATGAAACATCTACTGTTATATGTTACTTGTTTGTTTACAATGTGTATAGTTTCAGAATTAGGAAAAGTTTGGGCTTTAACGTGATGTTTTTGTCTAAATGGTTTTAAAAATATATTTGGTAAGAGAGCTGGCACTAACCCCTCAACTACTTTATAGAAGTATGTCAGAAAGATCTCACTTCACCTGTCTCGGATTGTTGGTAGACCTAGGTCAGTTAAAAATTTGGTGATGCATCCTGCTTAACTGGTTTTGTAGTCACCAGATACAAATCTTGCTGCCTGGCATTGAACCTTCTCGATTCTATCAATATCCTGAATGTAGTATGGATCCTAGACGACACAACCATACTCCAGCATGGATCTGACAAGAGCTAGATAGACATTTCGTCTACATGTCTGTGGTTTCTTTTTAGAAATGCCAATGTAGTGTTCACTTTATTGGTCAATTTGATAATATGCGATTCCCACTTCAAGTCTCACATAATGTTAGTCCAAGATAGGGACTTGTTGTAGTATGTGGTTATTTAAAGTGTAGGAGTGAGAGTAGCATTTAGTCATACCCCAATCTGTTGCCCATTTTTGAGGGCTGTGAGATCATTATGGAGGGTATTGTGGTCACTCTGGTTTTGAATAGTTCTGGATAATTGGATAGTTTTGAATAATTGGAATGTTCTCAGTAAACAACCTGCAGAAAATCATAATTATCTCGGTAAACTTCAAAGACACAGAGGTAAATCAAACAACTGTTTTTATGCTAATGAAAACAGAAACCTTGTTGACATTTTAACAAGAGGGCAAAGTGGTCCTGATAATGCTCATATGGCTTCCATAATTTATCAGTAGATCATTTCATTGTGGTATTGTAAGAATACAACAATATGTAATACTAATGATAATTTATTAAATTTTAGTTTATGCACAACCTGATGATCTTGAGTTATTGTAGGTACACATTGCCAGTGTTGCAATGGGGTTGTCTGATAATGACCATTGATGGTGTGGTAAGATGATGTAAGGCTTAGTCAGTGGCTAACACTTGGATAGGGGTGTTGTACATGTACCCTGAAACTGAGAGGCAGACCTGGGAGTTATGCAAGAGACTGTTATTAGCCTCTTGCTGTCTTCATGGGGCTTGTTGAAGGATCATGGGGTGGGGGAGCATGAGTAGAACTATTCCTATTGTCTGGCATTGGCAGCAGAATTCAAAGAGCCAACCAAATTAGATAATCTTACGTAACATTGCATCATCATATAGTCACTTCTCTGGTTTTTCAAAGGTACAGACAATGAATGCAGAGTTTCACTTCTCTGGCTTTTCAAAGGTACAGACAATGGATTTTGAGTCTCTGCATCAAACTTTTCTTATGGATTTATGCTGGTACTTTTCTTATGGATTTGTGCTGGGTTTTGAATCTCGTGATTTTCCATATTGTGCAAACTGACTTTCCGTTCATCTTCCTGATTTTGCACCATAACAGTCGAGTCGATCCCCTTGCTTGCCAGCAACGGCCAATTATAATGTGACATTACCGGAGAACTGATCTCTGCCAAACTTAGACAAGAACTTTCTATTCCAGGTATTCATTTCAGTCTGGGAGTAACAAAATCTTGTCAATTCATTTGTTCAGGGAATGTAGCAGCAATGGTGTTAATAATAATAAAATGGTTCTTGGAACAGATATTAGATAGTTCCTGAATGACGTCATCAGCCGCCATATTTGTGATCAGCTGGCAGATTTACTGCTGACTTTATACAGTGTTTGGAATTTGAATTAAATTCATTGAATATCAAGATACTTTTACAAACATTAGATACATAAACAGAATGCAAATCAAGCTTTCTGTTAGTATCTAGATTTGTGATTTGACTCTGACTTTGCTACTGTGTGCCTTGTTAAAAATGATAAATTTAGGTGATCGCACATAGGAAAAACTGCCAGGTTTCCCGTCGTCCAGGTAAAATGGGCAGAATATCATCTGCTAGTGCTCTTATCGGGAGGCATCTATTTCGCGCATGCACAACCGTAAGTGCCTTCAACACATCCTAGTATTTCGACTGTGACCCAATTGTCGAGGATGGTGATGGTATTGCAAAATACTCTGGCTACATTATCTTAAAGTGTTTCGCTCCTTGACTGACTCTAGGAATAGTGGCATGAGGGAAGCATGGACCAATCTGGCACGCTATTCTTTAGGGGATGCTGAACCATTGCCACCAGATGTGCCCATCATGGACAGCAATGCAGCCCTAGTGAAGACAACTTCCATCCCTTCAGTGACTATCGCAATGTATGAGGCAGAATCCTTGCCATTCCTGGAGACAGTGCATCAGAATCTTCACCAACAAATTCAAGAAGGTCAGCAGATTCCCCCAGCTCTCACCTTATGCAGAGGCAATTCCAGTACAGGCCCCAGAACTTCGGACATTAATGACTGGGAGTAATAAAATTGTCCATTTTGGTAAAAAGTGCTCTTTCTCTATGTTCCACGGAAGCTTACAGGCGCAGCTGGAAACAATACATCAATTTTTTCAACCACTTTAAAACTCTACAGCACTATCCTTTTTTTCCCATGTACCACTTTGCAATTTTCATTTCATATCTTTTTGAAAAACACTGTGGTATCTACCATATCTACATATGTCTCGGCTATTGGCTATGTACAGAAACTGAACAATATCCCTGATCCAATCAATTCCTTTCTTTTTCAAAAAAATTCAGCAAACACTTCATAAACATTTGCCACAGATTACCACTGATAAATGTATTCTACAAAAAACTTGTTCAAGTCCTGCCTAAATTCACTCACAACGCCATCCGCGTGGCTCTATTTAAGTCCATGTTTCTCGCTGCACTTTATGCATTCTTGCGGTTAGGGGAAATGACAGACAACCTGGTTGCAGAAGCCCAACTTTAGTTTTCACGGGTTCAGATCAATGATGTTGGTTTAGTTGTCGAGTTTACACATTACAAACACTCAAGGGTACCCCTTTTGCCTAAGTCACAAGTGTCATGCACCAAAAAGTACAAGACCAGTGCCCTGTCCATGCGCTGCGTCACTATTTACAACTACTAGGGTGGCATTTGGGACCACTCTTTCTTACCTCGGGGGGGGGGGGGGGGGGCAGGAGTTCAACCAAGCCTTGCGCACCTCGCTCGTGCTATGTGGTTTTCATCCTCGTTTATTCAAAACTCATACTTTTAGGATTAAGACAGCATCAGGGTGCTAAGCATTGTCTATCAGACAGTACTACTCAAGTCTTTGGGTAGGTGCCAGTCATATCCCTTTGAGAAATATATCTGCCTGAGCGATAAAATTTCAAGTTTGTAATTTTGTGCTGACTACAGGTTGTTTTGCACATCACCATAGCACTTTCTACTGCTTGGTTCTGCTTTTCAATGTTCTTCTTTCAGGTCTTGTGGATGCACAGACTGATACTGACATCCACATCATATGGACACTACAAAAACAAATTCATGACTTCATGAACAATCATGAACTGTTCATGAATGTTCATGAACATTCTTGAAATGCTCATGATCAGTTCATCATTTGAGTTCATGAACAAATATTCATAAAAGTTCCTCAACTAAGTTCATGAACACTTCAAGAATTTTAATGACTCATGTACTTGAGTTCATGAACACAATGATGAACTTTTATGAACTATTATAATATCTTTGAAGTTTCTGAAATGTCATGAACTTGCTTCATGAACAATTCAAGTACTCTGATGCACCACCAAGATATTTCTTAAAAATGTATATGAAATTTCTATATCATTATATTCATAAAATGTTCATGAAAATTCATCATACAAACTTCTCACAATATTAGTGAAATATAAATAAAGGTGAATATTTTTTTTAAAATGATATGATACTGTATAAAATGTTCATAGAGATCTTTTATTCAATACTTGTGTACTTAACCTGAGTAGTTCTGGATTAATATGGGAAAATATTTTCTGGCCAGCATGAACAAAATGTACTTGCTATAAAAGCTTTCAATGACTTTGTTCTAACGTTTTTGTCCATTACTGTCATAAACTGCATATTTTATTGACTTTGTCACTGGTTGCCAAGTTGCCATAAAAACCGAAATATGTAAACAACAATTATCCTGATTGGATGACTGTGAAAGAAGACGTGATATGATTGGTTAATATAAACATGAGATTTCAGCAGCTGAGCCTCCTTTTCCCCCACAAACAAAAGAGCACACAAACGGTTCTGCAACAAGTAAAAATCTTGAACAAAATACGTGGACTCCCGTGGAATGGACAGATGAGAATATTTTCAATATCATTTCTTTTAAGTAAGTAGAAGTGCAGAGAAGCGATTATGAAGAATATGAAGGAATTGACTTCGTGAGAGCAAAATTAGGCGGAAAAGCATACACAGCCAGGATCATCAAAATTACGGTGAGTTATCTTTTTCTTGGTCATTCACGATTATTTCAGTGGGAGTTATATGGATATTTTATTGGTTTTTATATGTCATCATATTAGTTTTAACCAAACTAATATACATGATTTTTTTCAGACACAATTTAAACTTGCTCTTCGAATTTTTGAAAATCACTAAACATTATCATACCCCACCCCCCCTTTTTCGATCTTGGTACCAGACGTGGTACTGCATCTACGATAGGAATTTAGATGTTCGGTATCGCTTTCTGTTTCATGACATCACTATTTCTATGATCTGATGTAATCTGGAAAATCAAAACAAAAAAAACAAACTAAAACAAGTTAATGTGTCAAACTGTACACAATACAGGTGCAAATAACAATGTGATGAAACCAGAAGCAGCTATATGCCGCATCCGGAGTCAGAGTGGATAAATTTTTATTGATTAAAACATCTGACTCCTGTGACTTATAATACCTATGGCTAGTCAGCTTCAGTTAAAATACAACTAGTGACAAAATTCTCTAATAATATAAATGCTCAGTAAGTTGTGTATTAAGTGTAAGGGATTAAATAATTTTGAGTTGGACCATAATTATTCCAGTAAATAAAGTGGGGTACAAAATTAATGTGCTAAAAGCTGAAGACAGTGTTGATCAGAGGTTATCTGTAATTAACTTTATCTTTCTTTCAGATCAGACAGCAGAAAAGTAAAATTATTAGAGTATGAAGTTTGTAGGTTAAGGAGGAAAATTTGACAACTGGAGGATCTTACAGCCAAGATGGAAGAGACATTAAAAAGTGACTGCTGCAAGCAATGTTAAAGATCCAAACAGTAATCAGATGGAACAGCTTAAGTTGCAGATGGAGACATTCAGTAGTGACAATGGGTGGGATTTGATTAAATTATAGGCCCTGAATGTCTTCACAAAAGAGTTATCTGACAGGTCAGTCTCCAGGGAAAAAGATTGGTCAAGTCAGGAGAAACCCCAGTGGAATTTAGACAGCCCCTTGACAATGAAAGTTAAATATGCTTCAACAGTTGATTGAACACAATTGCCCCAATATCTCTTGAAAAATTTTCAAAGAAAAATTACAAAACGTACAAAAAGTGTTGCTAAGAGTAAAAAAAAAAGAATATCGCTTCATGTCAGTTTACATGTTCTTTGTTGCATATTAGAAATTTATCTGAAATTAAATACCATTTTTAAGATAATATGTTGCATTTTATACTGTTTTAAACCCCCCACATCTAAGGTTATTTTATGATTCAGGATGAAATAGGTATTTTTTAGTTTGTCAGATAATCAATTTTTTTTATAGGAACTGTTCATGAAGTCATGAATCATTCATGTCAGGAACATTTTTCATCACAGTTCATGAATATGTTCATTCACTGTGACGAATGATGATGACCCTGTTTGTGAACTTTTATGAACTGTTCATGAATTCAGTTCATGAATATTTCATGAACTGTTCAAGAACAGTTTGTAAAGTGATGGTTCATGAACAGTTCATGAATTCATTATTTCATGAACTGACCATTTTCAGTTCATGCACATTCATGAATAGTTCATGAACCTTTTGATGAACTTTCATGAATGGTTCATGAACTAGGTTCATGAACTGTTCAAGAACAGTTCATGCCAGTTCATGAATTATTCATGATCATTTTGTAGGGGACTGACTAAGCAGCACTTCATATGGGTTCATTGGAGAGCACTTCACTTCATATGGGTTCATGCATGACATGACCATCTTACAACACATCATTCTTCCATTTGCATTCTGTGACAGGGAAATACAAACATTTTTTAGACAGTGTGTGCACAGCTCGGCAGTCTCATGGGTGCACAGACTGATACATCTGTCCACGTCATAGGGCACTGCTCTTCATATAGGTTTATTGGAGAGCACTTCATATGGGTTCACTGAAGACGTGACCATCTTACAACACATCATTCTTCCATTCTCGTTCAGTGGCATGGAATACAAACATTTCTGGATATTGTGTGCCATTCTGACACAAAGTGTGCGGGAATGGTGGTGTTATTGGAGAAATCAGTGGCCTGAGAAAAAGAATTCTGGTGAACATAGACAATTCAGCTACTGTTGAAATCATTAACAAAGGCCAATCCAAAATACCTCTAATATGGTATGCTGCCAAAGGACAATTTGTTATTCAGGCTCGCCATATACCTGGTAGGCATAACCTTATAGCTGATGCTCTTTCTCGATTATTTGTTGCTGCATTGCAGGTGTCTGTTGGCATTGTTTTTTGGATTCTTGCCATGTGGGGAATTCACAGTTTGATCATTGCAAAGCATTTCTTCAGGCAACTACCCGAGGATTTGACATGTGATATTTTCAACAGACAAATCTGTTTTTACTGACCTTGCCATAAAAAAGAAAAAAAAAGGGACCCATTTTGTGCTGGTGTCAAGATTTCATTCTTCTGGAACTTGTGGTTGTGCCCTGTGTCCTGTATGGAACAATATTGGAGTCAGCAGCAGCAAGGTGCTTTGCCTGGAGGTCATGGTGCAAATGTTCCTTTGTTTGTGGATTCCATGGGCCGTCTGTTTAGTAGGGAACTTTTTTCTGTTGTACTTGAAGCTCCTGCTGGCATGAATGGGCTATGATGAGCAAAACTTTCCTCGTCATTTGTTTCATATTTGAGCAGCCACAACTGCACATGCAGTTGGTATGGAGGACCATCTAATTAGGATTTTAGAACGATGGTTTCGTCATGTTATAAGCGCTACATCAGATTTCACCCTTACCAACTCCTTTCTGCTCAGCAACAGTTGTGTACATGCATTTAGTTTCATGTGCTTTGGACACCAGTCCTTCCAAATGGATTTTCACATTACAAACTGGCATCCTCTTGGGGGCTCTAATTTGATATTTTTAATATCAAATTCAATTTGGCACTTTTCCTCAATCGAATACTCATAAGTTATACTAATAATGTAAAGGTCCTGCCCGTTAAATACATTTCTTTTACAGATGTAAATAGGAAAAATATAAGAATATTGTCTTCATGCTGGGATCAGCCAAGCTCTATTCCATGAATCTGGGATCAACCCAGAATACACTCTTATGCTGGGATCAGCCTAGCATAGATTTAGTTAAGATGGGATCAGCCCAGAATACATTAACATGTTGGGATCAGCCTAGCATGTAGTCTACTTAAGCTGGGATTAGCCCAGAATACACTTGAATGCTGGGATCAGCCTAGCACAGATTTTACTTGAGCTGGGATCAGCCTAGCACAGTCCACGGAAGCTGGCATCAGCCCAGATTATACTTTAATGCTGGGATCAGCCTAGCACCAATTATCCTTGAACTGGGATCAGTCTAGCCTAGATTTACTCGAAGATGGGATCAGCCCAGAATATACTCGTATGCTGGGATCAGCCTAGCACAGATTTTACTTGAGCTGGGATCAGCCCAGAATACACTGTAATGCTGGGATCAGCCTAGCACCAATTGGGAATCAGTCTTTTACATTGAGCTGGGAATCAGCCTAGCACCAATTCTACCTGAGCTGTGATCAGCCCAGAATACACTGTAATGCTGGGATCAGCCTAGCACCGAATGGGAAATCAGTCTTCTACATCAAGCTGGGATCAGCTTAGCACCAATTCTACTTGAGCTGGGATCAGCCCAGAATACACAGTAATGCTGGGATCAGTCTAGCACCGATTGGGAATCAGTCTTCTACATCGAGCTGGGATCAGCCTAGCACCAATTCTACTTGAGCTGGGATCAGCCCAGAATACACAGTAATGCTGGGATCAGCCTAGCACCGATTGAGAATAAATCTTTTGCATTCAGATTCTAGCCCATGAGTAGCCCCCACAGAGAGAGCCAAATATTTTTTAAAATATTTAAATTAAGTATTGATGTTATTTTAGTTATGAGTTTGATGTTGTAGAATATTAGCAATAATGAACAGTGGCATATTTGAGAGAAAGGGAGAGAGTGAGAGAGAGAGATGAATGCATATACTCATGTATCCTATATTTCTTACAATGCATGTATTAAATCATTTCTTGTACAATTCTGTATTGTTTTGTTGTGCATAAATGTAAACCATTTCCCAACCTCAATAACATCTTGAATCTACCATTCTATCACAGTCTGATACAAATTTACCATTCCACAGTCTGATACAATTTTACGATTCTATCACAGTATGATACAATTTTACCATTCTATCACAGTCTGATACAAATTTATCATTCTATCAGTCTGATACAAATTTACCATTCTATCACAGTCTGATACAATTCTACCATTCTATCACAGTCTGATACAATTCTACCATTCTATCACAGTCTGATACAATTCTTACCAAAGATAATAGCACAGTAAATCCTGCTCTAACAGTCACCACATTAAAACAGCCACATCTAAAATACAGCCACATTCTTCAAGACTGAACATTATAACTTACATTTAAAACAAACTTCCATATAACAGTCACCTCTGTATTACAGTTTAAGTCAGTCCCACAGGTAGCTCTCTTATGCAGGATTCACTGTAAATGATGAGCGTAGATCTTGCTCACAATTTTTATCCAATATCTTGATGATATAAACCTATTACCAAGTTTTACTCAAGTCAGATGAGAAATATTGTCTCAAGAGAAGTAACATGCTCAGCTAATTAATGAGTAATCTTGCTTATTACCGGACTTGTCCAAAAACTTAATGACAAGCTTAATAATCCCCGTTTCATTAAAATTAGATTAGAAATATGACTTCCATAGAGGTAGCAAACTCAGCCAATCAGATTTAAGATCACCTCATTAATACGTATGGATACCTCTCATTATCAAACTCATCCAAGATCCTGATAATACAAGATTATATATCAAGACTGATTATAATCAAATCATAAATATGTCCTCTCAGCCAATCTGATGCAAGAGGACCTTTTTAGTTTGTGTGGATATCACTCCCTATTAAACTCATCAAGATCTTGATGATATAAGATTATATCCCATTTGATAAAAATCAGACCAAAAACAGGGGTGCCAAAATGGTAATGGTAAAAAAAGCTCAAGCAAAACTTCATCATTAATACATGTGGATTTTGGTAGACAAGTGCTGAGGAATCAATACGTATAAGGAAGGGGACCCGGTTGGCCAGTGTGATCTAAAGCACTTGCCTTTACCAATTACTGCCATCTCACCTCTGTCCCCATGGGTTTGAGTCTTGGGCTTGGCAAATGTGGGTATGTGAGAAAGCTCACCAGAGACTTCCTGTGGGTCAATGGTTTTTACCAGGGTTTTTATGGGTTCTTCCTCCGCCAGTTATACTGGTTGCCATGTATAGTCTATCATGCACTGAAAAATGGTGTTAAACCCCAAACAACAACAACATCATCAACAACAACATAAAAGGGAGAATCAACACGCACCCAGGAGTTGTGATTGCATGAGTTCAAGGGTGTAATATAAGTAGTACATGAATTACAATTTAAGTTGAAGCAAAAAGAAATGAAACTCGAGGCTTGAACATATAAGGATTCAGTTAAGACAGTAAAATCCTGCTACCAATTAGCCTTGCAACAATCACATCATAAAGAGCACCTTTGCCTAACCGAGCTGAAGCATCTGCTGTTCACATTATGCAACTCAGTGCTCTTTGTTAACAAATGGAGAAGGAACACCAATAGTAGACTGATACTGTAAATAGATGGGTCACTATTTCACCCAATTCATTATAAGAAATGTATATGTACCATACACAATGAATACCCTTGCTTTAAGTTAACATGATGAACCGTCCACCCAACACACATGCCATGTTATCAAGGGTTCTGTCCAAGTGTAACATGACACCTGCTGTGGAAAGACAATTCACCATTTAACAGCAAATCAGGAGGCCCAAGTGGGCCTGAGATTGTTCAACCACCTAACATCTGCTGAACATTAATGCAAGAGCAGCTGGCTAAGAAATCTGGATCAGTAAGATGCTTTCTGTTCAAAATTTCTTCCAGTACTGTTGCATACTGTACGTAAATGTAGTTTTGGGGCAAAACTAATTTTTGTTATGTAATACTTTTTATTATTACACTGCTTTCACTTTCCAGGCACAAGTCATCAGTCTAAGATGTACTTCCTCCTCTAATTAGCAATTTGAGGCCTAGAACAAAAATAAACCTAGTCCCAGTGTGACACTCATCATTCAGAATATTGTCTTTCTTTGACTTGGATCAAGACTGAAAGGACATCAGAGCAGGCAGAGAAGAGTATTACATACCCAAAATTAGTATTACCCACAAATCTACATTTTAACAGCCGCAATACATTACCTATTATTATTACTTTACCAACTTTTCTGGTGCTAAAGAAGGCTGACAGATCCATGACTGGATGTCAGAATGAACATATCATATATTGTCAATAGAATGGTTTGACAACATGCATGGCTGACAAAATCAGGCCTAATGCATAGATGTCATTATTCTTATGTGACCTTAAATGAAGATAGAATGAAGAGAAGATGAAGTCATATGACCAGAATGTGACTTTCATGATATCATCCAGAGAGTAATCATTACGTTAAGTCAAAGATGCAGCAACAGCCCTAACTCGTGAGCTGTAATTCTCATGAACAGATTCTCATTAACTCATTAACCCCGCAATACCACGTTGACGTATCATGAGGTTGTACCCTATTTTCGAGCTCTGTACTGTCAACATCATTTATGATACACCAAAGTGGATGGTGTTACAGAAAAGTAGACAAATGTAGCTCTACAATGATACCAAATAATGTAGACATTCTACTCACGTTACAAAATACAGCGAGAAAAATTAATTTTTTACACCCAATTTTCTTAGGTCAAAATTTACTGGTTCTTTGAACCAGAGTTTCCATCCCAATTTTAGAAGTTTTGGACTGAGATCTAAAGCAGACCAGTCTGAACTGCACAAGGACATGTGAACCTTTGCAAAGAGTAGGATAAGTTTCAAGTTTGGAGTAAAAAGTGGCCAGGTTGCTAAAATAATGGTAGAAAAAGCAAACCTCCACCCTCAAAGATGTCCAATTTTTACCTTTCTGCACATGTGTGTGTGAAATAGACAATCCAAAATGTCTTTAATAGAACTAGGCATCCAGCTAAATGAAAATCTCTTGGAAGCAGATGTATTTGGATATATTCAGAACTAAACCACCCCCAATTGTGTTCCTACTTGATTTCAGGCAAAAATGACAAGAATATCCAGGGATTGATGAGTTAAGGAAAGAGCACTCTCAGTGAGTCAGTGAGTGACTGAAAAGCTCTTTGGATAGAATAATCAACCTTGAGATACTGGATGCCAAAATATAGTGGAGGTAACTTTGAAATGGAGAAAGAACTAGGCGATGGAAGAGGTAAACTTTGGTGGAATGCAAATGGACCAATGCAGTTGAGTCTATCTCAAACTAATTCATGTCTACTAGAATGAAGATTTTATGATTGTGTCTCCATGGATGGGACAAGATGGGACTTTCTCCTTCCTACTCTCTCCCCTGATAATACCAGCTGAATGCTGTCGAAGAGTGGTGACCACCATCAATAATGAATCCTTAGGGGACCGGAAAGAACTACAGCCGGTCCAGCCTGTCAACCAATGGTGCCATGAGGGTGGGGAGGTGAGGTGGAGAGGTTATTCTAGATTCACCATGGGCTGGTTGGAGTCCCCAAGCACCATAGTGATCAAATGAGAAATTGGAAAGTGTGTGTCTGTGCATGTGTGTGTGTTGGTGTGTGTGTGAAACAAAATCAGTCCTTTCTCTATTGGAAGGGTGGTCACATCCAGTTGCACTAGGAGTAAGGTCTGATGCCCAGTCTCATCTCATCTCTCATCTATGCCTGTGGCCCCTGCTGGGGCATAGGCCACCAACAAACTCTCTCCAGCCATCCCAGTCTTAAGCAAGTCTCTCCAGCTGTCCCCACATGTGGCCTGTCTTCTTTAGGTCCCGCCGCCAGGTGTTTCTTGGCCGGCCTCTCTTCCTTTCCCCTGTGGGTTCCAGGTGAGTGCTTGCCTGGTGGTATTGGATGCAGGCTTACGGAGTGTGTGGCCTATCCATCTCCAGCGTCGTTGAAGAATTTTTTCCTCTGCAGGCTGTTGTTGTGTTCGCTGCCACAGTTGTTCGTTACTGATTTTGTCTGGCCAGCGAATTCGGAGGATTCTTCTGAGGCAGGTGTTGATGAATGTCTGGATCCCAATGAATGGTACATTAAGCCTGGTGCCCATTCAGGTGAAGGGTGGTCAGCAACCAGTGACAGATACTTGGTGAGCAGTATTAATCATCATCTTGTCTGGTGCCCCATGCATAAGACCAATTCCACTGTGACTGGTATACAGCAACAGATGCCCAGTGGCCAGTATTGTAGCTTTTGCCTGGTAGTCAGTGCCTGCTGACCAGTGACAGGTGCAAAGAAGCCTGGAGAACAGTAGTTATTATCTTGCCCAGTGCCTGGAACCCAGTGACCTGTTACTGATCGGTGGCATAATGACCAGTTAGGCAAGAGAGAATTACTAAATGAGTCTGTATCCATGGAACTCAACTCATCCAATAATGTAGCCCCCCCACAGGTCTACCAGAGCATGTTGAAGATGATCACATCTTCTTTGTGTTGGAAAGGCTGTGGTTGCTTATGGGTCTGGGATCAGAAGGGGTCTGCCAAAAAAGGATATGGCTCTCTTCTTGTTGTTACCAGAGTGTTAGGTTTTTGCCAAATCCCACATCTCATCTGACCACAAACCAAAATAAACATTGATGCATGCAAGTGCGTGCCAAGCAGCTGTGGTGAATGACCCAAGCAATCTTCTGCTTTGCAAACTACTTGCAAGATTGATAGAACAAATTATGTACATTGTCAATAACCACACTGTAAAAACTGAAGTTGCAAACATTAGTAATGAAAATTACAGTTGTATGGTGATTTTCATCATTCAAAGCATATACAGCCATTTCAATTTAGGATCTTAGACAAATTTGTGATGGACGCATCATATCCATTCGCAAAATCATTCATTTGTGAAAGATGAAATAATTTACTCACCTGATTTAAAAATTCATTAAAGTTGATACTGGACAATGATGTATTTCCAAACTGCTCAAGTTGGTTCTGCAGTTCAGGAGTCAGTAAGGTTATATTTGATAAAATAATATTGTAGTTTGCTACTCTTCTTACTTGCTCATTGATGTCCTGTAAGAAAAAATATTATACACAAAAATTACACTTAGTTTGCTTACAACTCACATTAGAAAAGTGTATGGATTAAAGACAAATCCAACTGAAAGCATACTTTTGTTGTTTCTTCCTGTTTTTAATGAATGTTTGCTTAAACAAACTGGTTTCAAATGTTTGTAGTACCTGTATTTGAGTACAATTAAAAAAAATCAAAGAAATCTCATAATTACTTGCAATATTAAATATTTTCAGCAAAAGAATTGCTGCATCTATTGAGAAGTAGCAGATTATTTATAATTTTATTTCATTTAAATGTCACACACATTCATTAAAAGTATATAATTATAAACAGCATTAACAAAAAAAGGTATGGATAAGGCCTTAAAAAGGGAATCTGCTGAGATCTGTATATAAAATCAATAAGATCTTTTTCTATAATTCTTACAAGATCAGGCTGTTTTCTGGCCAGTCTGGCAAGTGCCCCTTCTTTCAAGATCAGGTTGTTTCTGGCCAGTCAGGCAGGAGCTTTTGTGACATGTACTCAAACATTGGAATTTCAAGTGCTGCTTGAGTACAGGAATTTTTTTTCTTGCTTTACAAAGCCACTTTTTGGTATTTATTACACAAACTTTGATCCTAACAACTGATCACATAAGAATAAGAATAATAAAAGTTACCAGAGCACTCAAAAGAGATTTTTAAAATCTAAGATTCAATTCTTGTGCTCTGGCAAATGTCTGCACACAGCAAACCATATATTATCTCTATATTTAAAGGCTCACTGTCACACATCCCCCTGATTCTGAAATACTGTCTAATCTGAAGTAGATATATCAATCATTTTAGACTCTATCATCCTCATCCCACCACTGACCCATTTTAGATCATTATCTTGGGATTGTAAATGAAAGTCAATTAAATATAGAACTGTGCCTAAAAAAAATATATATATTACATAAAATTTTGTCAAAACATATATGCACAGTGCAATGGCATGTCATCGCACCTGTGTCCTTTCACAAAAAAAAATAATCAAAAGACAGTAAACTGCTAAAACAGATATAAATGACAATTATGATTTGATTGCATCTCTTTATATCTGTACTGGATTCTATATTACTCTGTATGGAATGAAGCTGTTTAAGAACACTTGATCATAATCTTTACCCATTTTAGTATCAACCATCAGTGATGATTATTCAACAAACCTGTATTAATTATTCCCCACTGACTTTGTTTTCCTACTTTATCACAGGATGGTCATTCCTTGAAATAAGCAAAATGATTTTGATCCTTAAGAAGGATCACTAACATTAATGATATGAAAAATTCAAAAGTAGCTGGGATAAAAGCATTTTTGCTGAATACTGACTGTAGATGAAAATCTTTATATAGTATGGGTTAAATGACTAATCAATATATCAATACTTCTTCTATCTCGATACCATATGGATACAATCGATCCAAAATTATACTTGCCTTACAAAAGTTCCTTTAATTTTCAGCAGTCATGAATAATTATTAGTCATCTGCTTTTTTATTCTTTAATTGAAACATCATTTGTGACAAATGAACACAAGGCAACTAACTCACATGGTTCAAAATCTGCCCAACCCAACCCCTCAACCCCCCCCCCCCGCCAATTACATACAAATTATTTTATCCTGACAGCATGTCTGGCCACTGATAACATAAAAAAATGCAAGCAAGACATTCCAGATTTGTTCTACATACATGATTTTAAGTACTTTAATGATCATTTAACAACCACTTTTATGCAATGTTTTTCTTTTGCTTTGCATCCTGTCTACTGAGATCGAATTTGAAGGCCATACTTCAAGTGTGTCATGCAGTGAGATATGTTACATTCAGTTCTGACTGATGGTTATTGTTTGTTCAAGTCCAGAGTAAAACAATAACCACCAATCATAGCTACTGTAGCTTGTTCACTGCTTGATATACCAGAAGTATTGTCATCTAAACTCAATCCAAATAAATACAAAACACCAGAGAAACTCTACTCTGAAGTGACTATTAAATGATCTGTCAGGTTCTTAAATCATTCAAGGGGAACAAGTTTGAAATGTCTCCTTTTAGGCTAATATATGTAGTCAGCAACTGAACATGATAACAGGATTTTAAAAAATTATGGCAGAATTGACAAGGGTGGAGATACCAAACTGTACAACTTTTAGCCATCTTGTTAATTTGTGGAAATGGAATGGATGTTGTCAATAATGTCCACTTTTTACTGACAACAATGGCTGAATGTGGTTGTAACAGTTATTCTGCATCTGCATGAAGTACAATGTGAAGAATTTAGTTGTTGGTCATCTCTGCTCCTGCACTCAGACTTGTTCTAGAAAAGAATTTCCTTGAACAAGTAATTGCACTATTTCTTCTGTTTTTATGAGAACACAGTAATGCTTTCCGAAACTTAAGTGAAGACATGAAACTGGTAATAAGATGTTTTTAAAGCATTCATGCGTTGCAAAACAAATGGTGTGATGACCATGATGGTTCCTACATTGGATCAAATGGCCTCAAAGGTGGATTAAAATCACTGACAACAGATTTTTTTAGAACAAAAAAAAACCTTGTCCAAGATGAGAATGGTATATAAACTGATGCTAAGTCTGTGTCTTTCTGTAATCTGCATACTGAAAATACAACTAATATTTCAAAACTATAAAATGACACCACCCAACCACTGACAGATCTTCAAAAGATGAAAAGACCATTAAGCTGATGTGCATTGATATTGTATCATATCATATGTGTGTATCCTGAATTGCACTGACAGAGGTGTATTTTTTCAACTTTAAAAAATTGTCTAACACTCAAATTCTTTGTTTAGAAAGGCTGAAACAATCTACTGCATCCAAGGTATATAATTAAGTGTTTCAGTATTTACAAAATAGTCTTTAGAGATGGTAAGACTAGTGTAGCAACAAAATACATGTGTCCCAAAATTTACTTGAAATCTGAGTAACATTTATTTTTATTTATCACTTGCTATAAAGTCATAGCACAAAAATTACATTCCTAGTGCTTCAAATTTATATTTTTCATTTTTGGACATCTAATGTAACTTTTGTCAAATTTGACAAAGTAAAAGCAAAGAACTTTTTACAGTTAATATTAATTGGTACACCATACTATTTTTTATGTTTTACTTTTGCAGTAATAATCATGTTTCTGAGGTTATGCAAATATTGCTGTTATTTATAATGGAAAATATATAACACTTGTCAATAAATTGTATCCAGTAATGACATTTTTTAATTCTGTATTTCTGTTTGTTACCATACCTTGGATCTGAAAGTTACTGGTAATGACAAAGGGTTATATTGTTATAATTACTATAATTATTATTGTTATTATTATATTCAAGTTTTTTATTTTTAATAAATGCTCTAAGTTCATTGAATTAAATGTGATAATGAATCTAGAAACTGCATTTCATATTTGCAGAATACAGCTATGTTGTGTCCTGATAGTTGTGTGAAACTACTCTTGATCTTTGACTAGTTTTGGAACATATCAATGCTCTGTGCTAAGTACCATATGAAACAATTCATCATGCATTTGGGGTGAAAAAATATGCCTCTGTCACATATCGATATGTATCACAATACAAAACCTACATTACAATACAATTTGAAGGTCTTGTGATTGACATAGAAGGACTGTTAATGGCAGCATGGGTCTGTTTGAGATGTGTTTATATATTGGTCATTATTTCCAGAGTGCATGCAGACCTAGGCATATCATCAGTTTATATGCCATTCTCATTCTGACAATACTGGGAGGCAAATCCAATGAGGCGCCATCCCACCCCATCCATAACAACCAGAAAGTTTCCTACAGTAAGTTTTCTTTACAGTTATATGGTTAAAATTAAGCCTGGAGACAGTTAAAATACAGGAGTTTCTGGGGGCCTTTGCCACATGGGGTTTCTATGCCACAGACCTAGTGCCTACTTGTTTGTTACCATCCTAAATGATATTTCTGGAGCAACCACAGAATATAACAAATACACCTGCATGTCATCGGTGATTCTAATTCAGCCTTTTCAGTCATTACAGCTGCTCAATTTTATCAGATGCAGTACACATCTTGGTCAGTACATTCTTTGTTTTGCATGGCATGAAAGCTTTAAAAAATGTTTTATTACTAATTTATGTTTTTGGTTAAATTTGTAAGGCATTATGATGACTTTAATAACTGAAGAAATAGGGCAATTTTCTTTGGGCAAATGAAAATCTTACCTTGAACAGGTATGGGTGTGGGAACTGAGTTAACTAACAACCAAATCCCTCACACTTGTTCTTCCTGCTGACATGAAACAACTGCCATGACTACAGACACAAGTTTCTATCAGTAAAAAACTGACTTCTTCTAGTAAAATATGCTTTTTCAGTAATACTTACCTGAACATTATTCCTTAGACTGAGGTGAACTACTACTACACTGCAAATCCAGCCCTCCCAGGATAAAACTTCTTAGCTATGAAGCTAAAAGTTGTCTGCCCACAAAGGTGGAAGTAAGAATGATCTTCCCTCAATACAGGGATTCATTGCAAATCCCCTGAATGCTTCAGTTAACACTGGAGCAAAGCACACACTCTCCAAATGGATGAAACTGTGGAGAGGCTGGGATGGTGTATGAGTATTATGATTTGGTAAGTATTATCGAAGAATCATATTTTACAAAAAAATAGGTTTCTTCTTCAATTATGTTACCCGTTCATAATATCTTAGCAGAGTAAAGAACATGTGTGTCAGGGATCATATAATGGTAGCTTTTTATTGTGGCTGGAGATAACTCTTTCTTGTCAAAAAGCCAAAGTAGGAAGCTACTATTCGATATACAGTAGTCCCCTTCTTAAACAGCCCCCCTGACCAGTGGCCACCCACTTCTTACGGCCAGAATCCCTTGGCACCGATGAGTTTGTGTTCAAAAGTACCCCTCAAGAACGGCTACCCCTCTACTGTGAGCAGCGGCCACCATATTAGCACAAAAATGTAAAATGTTCCCCTCACAAGCAGCCACTTTTTATTTCAAATGTGTCCAGAACCAGTAATAATTCATACTGTGACGTAAGGTAAGTAATCAGATTATCTCTATCATCGATACATGTCTCCCAATGTCAAGTTTCCGTTACTGAAAGAAGTGTTGACTAAAGTACATGTAACACTAAGATTAATATTATATCATTATCTACAAAAGCCGATGTTTACAGGAAATGGGCTCAACAATGTTATGATAGAGTTTTGGGCTTCACACATCTATCGAGTTCTTCTCTTTGATGATTACAACCGGACGTAATTGTCAAGATCATAACTGGGTCAGCACAGTCTAAAAAATATATTTTGTGCATTAGCACACACGGAGAAATTAACCTTGAACAAAACAGGGTACCAGACAAAGACGAAAAATCATGTGACAAAAAATTGATTGCTTCCTTTATGAAGAAGGCATTTCATTTGCTCTACAAAAGTTTCATCTGCATAAATTAAATCACATACATTTAGAAACATCCGAATAAATCATTAACATGTCATCGCGTAAATGGAGAAGATTATTTTAGAAAAAAGTTGATTATTCTACTTGACATCTGGTGAGGTTGGGAAGGGGACTTGCCAAACAATTTTAGGTAGAAAAGACTCAAATAAAACAATTTTATGTTGAAGAGACTTGAATAAAAAACATCGTAACTGATAAGGAGGTTATTCAGCAGCAGTGGGAAAATGGAGCAAATGTAAACAGAATTATGTATGTACCAAGATTTAAATGATGTTTTTGAATGGTTTTGCAATGTGCATGACAACAATACCCGCTTGCATATCACGCTTATGCCAAGAATAAGAACTATCAATGCATATTCAGTTGAAACAAGTCTATTATTATAAGAAGAAGAACCTTTTAATAATTAATGTTACTTTTAAATGAAGATATTAAATGAAGATATTAAATGCTTTGAAGAATGCAGCTTTCTTACTATGTACATTACATATACTTCTCACAAAAAATTTAGTCGCCCTCAGGAAAGGCCACCCATCTTATAAGGCCACATTCCCGGTGCAGAAGGGGTGGCCGTATAAGAGGGGGAACACTGTACTGATGTATTCAGTACCACAGTGTGTTTCAATAACTCTGTAACTGGGATGAAATGCTTGTCATCATGGTTTCTGAAATAGATAAGGAAAACTCTCTGTTTTCCTGAGGATTTCTATTGCTGGATTGAGGTCATGATTTTTTCACTTGAGTGGAGCAATCAATATGAGGCAAACTCTGATGCTCTTGCCTTCTGTATTGCCTTTGGAATAAAAGTGTTGGAGGGTAAGCAAAGGCATCCAAACCAAACCAATCAATGGAAAGAGCACTGACTGCACAGGCCTTCAGATCAGGGACTCGTGAAAAATAGGTTGGGTAATTTGCATTTTGCCCTGTCATGGATAGATCCAGAGGTTGATCCCAGAGGGCACATATACAAGAGAAAACAAAGCAATGAAGTGGCAATTCCATCTGTATTATTCGATTCTTCTGTGACAGCGAGTCTTCTAATACAATCAGTTGGCATGGGATATGACAAGACACCACCCTAGAAATCCCAAACGAGAACACAAAGGTCAGAAGACTAGGTGCCCCCTTGTCATCTGACATGATTCATCATGGAGTTGTCAGAATGAGCATTGCGTCCATATAGCTTCTCCTACTACCAATGAAATACTTTCTGTATGGCTTTCATCTTGAGGATGTTGATATGCAAAAGATGATCCTGAGTGGGCCACACTCCAATTGTCTCCTGCAAAGATGGACGGAGAGTGTACCCCAGTCATAAACAGTCACATCCATAAAAACTGTGATCTCTGGAGGTTGTACTTGCAAGAGAATATCCAATGTGAGCCAGCTGAGGTTCTATCTTCTCCTTTGAGAGAACTTCATATTCATGGAGACAGATATGGTTTGATCAAGGGGCAAAGTTCCTGCCTCAATTGAGACAAAGAATCATTTGTAATGGTCTCATAAAATGGTGACCAAGGGTGAAAAGGTCTGCTGCCACCTTAAGCAAACCCAGTAGGCAAAGGAATTCTCAGCTGCAAGACTGTCCCAGTTCTCAAGAAAGACATACTCTCTTTATCTGTGTTGTGAACTCCATGCCAAGATGGACAAAATGTCATGATGTATGAGGTCAAATTTTTCCTTGTTGCCAAGGAATCCAAGGCTGAGAATAAGAGTAACAGGAGATATGTCTTGCTCTAGAAAATAATTCATACGTTTTTGCAGAATGTTGTCCAAGTAGTCCATGCACGGGCCAATACAATGTTAATCAGACGTGCAAATGCCCAGACGTTGAGTCCAAATGGGAATGCCTTGTGTGATACTGAATGCCTTTCAGTCCATGTGTAAAGTAGTTTCCCAATACTGCAATGTCTCAGTTAATTGCTGTGAAAAACTGCAGTATGAGTCTATTAGAACCTCCGACTAAAATTTTTGCGGAAAGGAATCAGTTAAAAGAGTTGGTTGACACTCGGGTCCTGTAATTGTCGATGTAGGCAGTCCAAAAGCTCATCAACTCTACTACACTGTGAAAACAATTTGAGCAATGGTTTGTCCATCGTCAAAAGAAAGAATCAAGAGAAGTTGCAAAACTGAGATGGTGTATACTTCTCTTTAAATAGAGCACTCTTCCAACACGCTTTATGGTACAAAACTTCCAAAATATGTGGATTGTGGGGCCTCTCTGTCGAGAGTATAGCTGCCAACCCCCGAGTAAAAAAATACTGACTGCTTATGACAAAAATACTGATTTGCAGGAACAAATACTGATTTTTAAAATTTTAATGCATATGTAACATATACAATCATCAGTAAAGTAGGACAGTGCCTTACATAATTATTTAATGTCAAAGATGCATGTGTTGCACACTTGCACCTTCTGGACGGGCACCCTGTTCAATCTGGGTGCCCATTCAGAAGGTGCAAGAGTGCAACACACTCAGACACAGGCTGTTTATAGGAGCCTTTTCCACACCTTGTTTTTTTTTTTTAATCATTATCAATTCCAATGTACCATCTGTCATTGATGATCTGAATTTTGTGTGATTTTCTTACTGAACTATTTTCCTTCTGGCATATGAGTAATCCTTTGCAATTTTACTGTCTGGAAAACGTGTGCAAAATATATCGCCAGCAACACTAGTAACTGAAGAGGAAGGTTCATTTCTAAAAGAAATTAAATAAACTGAATTTCAATCAAATTACATCAAGGTTCTCTCTGGTATTTATATACGTCCAAGTTCAGGCTGAGTTGCGTATGATGAAGCAGCAAGCTGATGTTTATTAGCTTTTTAGTGCTCTTGTATTTCATGTGCGCCTCCATGCCCAATAGCAAAATCACATTACACAATTTGCAAAACGTAAAGTTTTCTCCTTTACTAGATGGTTTCACAAATCTAAACAAGACGGCACAATTGTCCTTCCAGTTCTATTTTCTTGTCTTTCCTGGAGAAAATTCTGAATGTTCTGCTTTCCTATTCAACATGATCAGAAGCTGAATATTACAAAGATGAGATACAGTGATAGCGGTAACTGTTTGCGAAATCCAATATGGTGAATAAAGACAGGCATGGTAGCCTCGATTTATGTATGTATTCCTATATACATGCAATACATTTCTAACAGAATGGAACCGAGTGCCCATTCTAAACTTAAAATTGCAAGGAAATTTTTTACTGTTTTTTTTTAAAATAAAAAAAAAGTATTTTTTGCCAAAAAAACGTACACCCATATTCAGGTCCAAAATACGGGACAAATACAGAAAAAACAGGACACTTGGCAGCTATGCGAGAGAGCATTACACAGCATCGGCGGAAGTAGTAACTTAAGTATTCACAGGATTTGGCACTAATCCCTGTATCATGGGTAGATTATTCTATTAACTGCCACCAATGTGGTCAGATAATTTAGCTTCTTAGCTAAAAAGTTAAGTTTGGGAGCACTGGATTTGTAAGGTAGTATTAGTTCTCACAAGGTATTATGATTGGGTAACATATTTGTTGGTTTTCCCTCTTTTCTGTTACTTAGTTTAAGACCACAGATTCATAACAGTACCTGCCAAATGAAAGGCATAAAAAATATTTGCCAATGCATTTGCTGTGCAAAAGATTCAAACTTTCTTTCTTTTGTGTTCAAATACAGTTTTGGAATGGGTGGGGTGGGGTGTTTAATCCTACTGGACACTGTGCAGGCATACTGAAAGTCTGCATGGCACCAATAGGACTAACCAGACATCACAAGATATGCAAAAAAAAACCAATGTTGATATGACCATTCATTCAGAAAGGGTAGTGATAATATTTTCATTAGATCTACCCTTTTTCATTTGGACCAACGATAAATCATTAAGAACTCTTCAGGTGAAAACAACATGGCAACATTTATTTTTGTTCAGGAGGATTTGAAATACGTGATTTTCAAGCTTGCCACTATGGCAGTGGACATCACACGAGTGCCATTTTCACTTAGACCAGGCCTGGACAACTTCCTCCTGGGTACAGGCACAAAAAGACATTTTTGAAGCCAGACACTATCATGTAAATCAACAAATAAAACCAGGTCATGGGTCAGATCTGGCCTAAGGGTCATATTTTGCCTACCCCTGATTTAGACCAACTGGACATCATAAAAAGTTGTTTAGTGAAAACTCCATCCTGATACAACAATTCATTCAATAGTAACAATATTTTCCAGATCATCATTGTAGTGGCCAGATTTACACTAGTTTTTGGAAACCCCATATCCAATTGGCACTATTCTGATTTCAGACCAACAAGACATCATAAGAAGATGGCCACTGTGGCAGTCATACTGGACATCATATTGGCCAGGCTGTCATGAAGGACTGAACACACATCATAAGAAGTCTTTCAGTTAAAACATCATATTGATATTATCATCCATTCAGGATGAGTAGTGATAATATGCTTTTCAAGATGACCATTGTTTTGGCCAGATTTGGATGTCTGAGCAAGACTGTCTTCATTTAGGACAAAATTAGACAAAGGGATGAATGCGTGTATAAAGTTTCATGGCAATCCTCCGAGTAGTTTAGTAGAACTTGTGCCAACTGCTGGACAGACAACAACGAACAACTGACCTTCCCATAAGTTCTATCTAAGACTAGTACGGCTAACAGACAATCCCACATTCTCTGATTTAAATTTCGGTTTTATGTGGCTCATTATAGAAGAAATCAACATTGGGGATTGCATTGGGGGGGGAAGGGGGTCAGATTATTAGTACCAGAATTTTGGATTACCGACTTCAAATTTATTTAAAGTTAGAAGGGAAAGAATTTAGGGACAAAAACAAGATTTGGTTTCAAGGGAATTTCACCTTACTGATGACCTGGTCTTGTTAGGTTTCTCTGTATCTTAAAATGTCACCATTCCTAAATTATTAGACACCTGGGCCTTTGAACCCCTCCAAGGGACCCCATGGGAAGCAACATAAAATAATGTCCCTATAGCAAATAGTAACTATAGAAAATACATGTTTACTACAAATCCAATGAATTTGTTTAGGAGTAAATAGTGTAAATATGAATGGACAGACAGGGTATCACAATATCTCTACTCCTTTTTAAAGTGTGGAGACAGTAAGTTGACAAGGTAAGAATACGTAACTTTGTCTAATACCAAGAAATGAGGAAACTTAAAGGTTACAATTAAACCACAAAAGTCATAAATGGAAGTTTAAATAATGAGCATGACATTAGTTGAATACAAATATGGGTTTATATTACTTACCGTCATATTTATCAACACATCCAGATTTATCTTTTTGTCAAGATATATGGCAGTGTACAGTCCTTTATTTTCTTTGCAGTTGCTGTAGAAGAAAAAAAAAAGTTAATTTTTCACTTACATTACATAACATATTCTTTGATTTTCTATCGAGTTAATTTATTATTAAGTTAATGAAGTCTGCCGATCAACACTTCAACAAAATGCACCATACTTGAAAAGAATTGAAAGGTTTTTACAGAAAAGTAGATAAAGCACTTTTTTTTATGTGGAATGCTATCATTTTCATTATGGACAAACTAGACTTTGCAAGAAGCCTTTTTGTGAAAAGCCCATGCTGATGTTACTTTTTGTTCAAAAGGAATAGCAATAACAAGATTTTCAAGATGGCTTTCATGACAGGCATATTGGACTAAGGTAAGCACCATTTTTATTTAGGACCAAGTAGACTCACAAGTCTTTAAGTGAAAACCACATGTTGATATAACAATACATTCAGAAGGAGTAATGATAACATAATTTTCAAGATGGCCACTGTGGAAAAACATTGGATTTTCAAATGAAACAGTTTTGATTTACACCCAACTATAAGAAGTCTTCTGGTAAAACCACATGTTATGACTTTCTGTTCAGAAGAAGTAGCAATAACTACAACATTTTCAAGATGGCTGCTATGGTGGCCATAAATGACATCAGATCAGCACCATTTTTGTTAAGGACTAATAAGACCACTTATCTCAAGTTCCATTTGTGTTTGAATTAGCAAGGATAAGTCTGTTTAGACTCTTTTCAATCAATACCTCTACTGTCTTACATGCTAATGAAATGCAATTATTATCACCACAGCTATGTGTAAAATTATAATTAAAATTCATACAATTATATCCATTTTCACTGTGTGCAATGATAGACTCTGAAGCAACCTGTGTAACATATGTATACATGAGAAGTAGATTATGGCTGGGAATTTGACTATTAAGGATTTTCATTGATTACCACGAACATAAAGCAAAAGTGATCTGCTGTTTTATTTCAGTGTAGCTAATATTTTAGGTGACAATTTTGTTGCCTGGGCTTGAATTTGTTAGTGTGTTTCTATGCAGACAATTAAAAACTGTTTTTATTCTTGGACAGGAAGAAGATTATTTTTGCCATCCAAACACAAACTGTAAATTGTTATCACCTTGGGTAACTACGTACATTTTGTACATTGTGACTTATCACAAGTGTCCCAAAGAACCAGGTGTCTTAACTACATTATTACACAGATGAATCTCCCTGGATTGGACTGCAAAACCTTTAACACAAAACTTTAATAATGATGCTGCCATCATCCCCAATGCCACATGGAAAAGTGATATATGTCTTAACATGCATCTGCAGGTGAGACAATAAAATCCTCTAACAAAAAAAACAACCCTATATGTCATAGCTTGATCACATACCAGTGTTGGGAATTAAAATCATTACCAATCACAACATGAAACAACCTTTTTTAATATGTGTTGTCAACAAAGCACTAAGAACATACAATATTTAGAATTTGTACAGGCTCCTTACTGGATGGGTAGTTCACAAAGAATATGATAGCATATCATCCATGACCCATGTTACACAAGCTTCACACAAGTTTAGGAGTGTCTATGAATCAAACCTGTCACATGTGCATCAAAAGCACATGTTAATTATTATATCAGATAATATGAATAAAATATTTTCATGCATAAAAATGTTCACCTTAATTAACCAAATTTATCTAGTTGCCTCAACCATAATGATAAGAATGCAAATACTTACCTAAGGGCACCGCTGATTGTTGCCTCAGACACATTCATGGTATCACTCAAGCTCCACTTAAATCCATCCTTGAGAAGTGGTTCAAATGTCTGTCCAAGTAAAATTTCTTCATAAATTTAACTTTATGAAAATAACACAGACAATACTTCTTAAGGTACGTACTAAAACTTAAATCATTAAGAACATATGGCCAACTTATAATGACACTATTACACTGAAATAATGGTGGAAAAATTAGAGTTCATGTATTTATGTACAGAATTTTTTTAAATTCTTGCTTTGAAATTACTAACTATAATTGAAAAAGGGCGTAACATTTGGATTTTTACATGCTGCAAAATTGTACAAATTGTTTTCAGCATCTAAGGTGATGTCAATGGCCAGTCACAAGCTGCCTCCCACTAATATGCAGGAGATTGGGCAACTGTTTATAACACCAAGCCAATCATAAGCAGTAAGCGAACAAGAGATGGAAAAATCTTTCCTGAAATTGGCATCATTAACATGCTTGCTAAAATAAGGAAGCTTCAATGCTACAATGACTGAAAACAAAATAGATGAATGCAGCTTTTAAAAAGCTATTCAAATATCATATCAATCTAGGGCCAGTACTTTGTCAAATATGGTCCAAATCTGCTTAACATCAAGCTCATCCAAGATAATCTCAAGACAAAAGTGTCTTTCAAGAAATGTGGTTTATAGAAAACAAACACTGTGAATGCTTATGTGTTCAAGATACCTTGGGATGCATGTTTATTCTAGTTGGTAAAGGGCAATAACTACATAAAACACAGTCACATGGTTTATACCGATATTTCATCAGGAAATTCAATCACTTTGCAAGGCTTTTCAAAAAGAGTTATTTATCAAGCACTATAAGAATGTTGAAAACTGACTCAGCTGACACAATTTCAAAATTCAGTATTTCATTCTCACACAGAAAACTCCAAAATATTTTTGTTAAACTAGGCATACCTTGATACATATCACAGTATACCCAAAAATATATTAGGGACCCATAATTCAGTGCTCTGAGACAAAGGAATGACACTTTTTTGTTTTTCTGTTTAATTTCTGTCTTTGAATAGTTGAAAAAAATATTTTGATCTCATTTACAGCAAAATAACACATATTATATTCATGATCTTAATTGGAAAAAATATCAATTATCTTAAATAAAATAAAATAAAATATTTCAGCTCGAAAGAAAATCATAGCCCCCCCTCAAAAAGTAAATGGTCAACACCTTGTAGTCGATGAATTTTCTATGTGTATATTAATTGTTGTATAAGTTGCAATCTAAAAGCTGTAACTAAAGTCTGATGACTAAGTTTACATTATAGATGATACTATTAAAAACAGTGTTGACATTCAAGTGAGTATTCATAAAATAGTTGATAAAGTCAACAATTTACTAGCTACACATATGGTATAATAATCAGGGAAACTTTGCGTGGGATGACAACACCTGGGTAATATTTTTATCAGAGAGGACCAGTAAACATAAGATGCACTCACTTAACAAACAAGAAAATACAATGGACTTGAGAAAATTACATAAAGTTCAGACAGAAAACAAGTGCACTCCTGAAAACCATAGGATGATTCACAGCCTTACAAAGGAATACATGTACTAAACACATTCACATATGCTAGTAAATAACTAAAACATGACATTTTTTAAAAATCTTTTTTTAAATCCAAGTTTTCCAAAGCTGGATTTGGCCCGAGTATGTCTCACAAAATTCCATTTGGCCACCATGTTCGCATACATGACATCTGTCAAACACGTGATTAAAGGGTCATAAATATATAGACAAAACTACATGTGTTTTGTTCTAAGTGGGTGGAAAGAACAAGTTGGATTCAGTGTAGGAATATGTGGAGGCCATCAGGTTGAGACATATGTTCCTACGCCATAACAAATTCTTTCCCCCAACTCAGAACAAAGCACTTATGTGGTTTTATATTTAGTGCATATTCCCATTTCAGTCACACATTCTTTTCAATTTTTGTAATGAATACTTTTTAAAAATATGAAATAGGCATTTCGTGTTTTATGAAAGATATTGTACAATCCTCTCATAAATCCCCATCTGACATATGTAACTGGGATCAGGATTAGATATATACTGTACAAAGTGTCATCGATTTGTCTGCTTTGTAGATGTGGTGATTTACTCTTTAGCTTTGAATTTGTTAAAAATGTTGTATGGGACACGTGTAATGCACGTAAACTTAAGCCACTGTCAAGTGGATTTTTCCTAACTTCTCTATTGGAATATAGGTTTTGGACTAGTAAGTGACCCTTTTTGTATACCATACTTACTGAATACACACATTCTACTTCCAAACCAATTTCAGGGCAGATTTCAGAGAATAACAGTACTTAAATACATTTACTGTTATACAGAAAGCTCATTAATTTTATGATACATTCAAACTCTCTTTGTTTTTGTTTTCATTAAAAGAAATTATTGATGTACTGAATTTAAAGGTGGTAATTTAAACATATATTTGTAACAAATGAAGATTCAGTCTCTTTCTAACACGCAAACCTAATTTTTAAGAATCATTTAGATATTTTTTTGAAAAGAAAATTCTAAATAATATTGTCTGTTTTCTTCTCTTTATCTTCTACATGAACAGTTGCAAGAGTTTAAAATATAAACATACATACAAATCCCAGCTTGTGCCCTGGTAATCAGAAAGTCTCAATAACATTGCAACAAGATGTAATCCTTCTAGCTTTGTGTTATATGCAAAACAGCTTACGTACTCTGTGATAGGTCTACATTTATGCTGCAAATGATTGTCAGATTTACTAAACAAATTCAATTCCTCAGTAATATTAATTGACAAATTGTTCCTCCACCTAAACTTGCTGCTTCAAAAATATATTTTTTTAAAAATTCCACAGACCAAATTTTTGAAAATCTGAAGCTGAAATGAATCTTTTGGTGATTCTGTATTTGTAGATGATTTACATTGTGAGATGTCTCTTCTCTGTTGTCAGTGCTGCAGCTGGGAACAACATGAAATGGGTGCATGGTTCAAAAGTTTGTTTTTCTCTGATTTTTTTCAACCCTTCTGTTTAAGGTTACTGTGCCCAGAATTCAGCACGTTGTGTCAATTAGCAAACTCAATCGAAGATCAAATGCTGTAGCTGTATTTACTGTCCATTAATTATCTGTCTATAGATGTGTTTTTAATTATCGGGTATCTAGTTCATGGTACAAACAATCCCATTACATTAGAGTCACCAGTCAGACACCAATTTGAGTGTCTAATTAAACAGGGGTAAAGTTTTCTCTGAATGTGGAGTCATTTCTAACCATGCCCTGAATTCTGACTATACTCCCTAAGTCTTTCTTACTTTGTCTGGACTTTTAAACTTTCAATACAAGATTTCAGTGACAAAGTACTTGTTCTCTCCCTCTCTATCATGTATGGTGTCCACTGGAAACACCAGCTTTATGGGAACTTGTTGTCATGCATTTTGTCCAAAACATTGTTGTCAACCTCAGCTAACTCTAATTTCTCGGCAGTAATATTTCAAGTTGTAAAAGTAGTTCCAGGCTAGGTGTACGGAAGTTTTGGATGTGCGATACAGAATCACAGGCTGAACATCTGTATTGAGTGCCAGGTCAGCCACGTAAGATTAAATGGGTATGTAATAAAATTATATTTGTAATACGCATCATTACTTTGTGACAGATACAACTGTCCCACAAAAAGAAAGATAATTTGTTGAACTATTTTGGCATGAATAATGAAAACACAATTTTAATATCATTTAAGTTGTAACAAGATTCTTTGAGAATTTCCATACATTCCTTACTGATGGAAACATACTGGTAGAGTGAAAAAGTACTGTGGTATGTACCACCAGAAACAATACTGTGATAAAATGGTATACCTGTAATACCATGCATCTCTAATTAGTAAATGTGGTTGAAATTAAACAAAACTATGGAACTGGTAAACATATTTCTGCCTCACCAACATCCCACTTCTACCCCATAATGGAGATATGTCTATAATAAACAAAAGTTCAAAACTTACAAAGATATTGCATTTAGCTGTAATTTGCAAATGGCAACAACTCATACATCTTATGAAAATAACAGGAGCACAAACATTTGTCAATATTCACATCTTTAGTTATTGACCATACCATGTACCAAGTTTCAAAGTAATTCATAAAGGCTCCAAAACATGCTGTGTTCCATAAAATTCTGTTTTGGAATGCATTTCAGCTGCAAGGTAATAAGGGGCAATAACTCTTTAAAAAAATGAGAGAACAGACTGATTTGTTGATATGCAAATCTGATGATAATGACCATAACATTTTTCCAAATTTCACTGAAAACTGTTAGATTAGTTGCATTCACAATATTCTGTCATACATTACATCCAGTTCCATGTCAAAAAAAGGTCAATAACTCTAACAAAAATTACAGGAGCAGAGTGTTTGTCAATACACTCATCTTCGGATGATTACCATGATATGTACTGAGTTTCGCAGCAGTGCATCAAATTTGCAGGAGAAGCTGCATTCACAAATTTCTCTCATATACTGCAATATGCATTGAGAGAAAAAGAACTATAAAACACTAATACAAATTGTGGGAGCATATTTATCTGGATGCATGCGCATCTTTGATCATTACCATAACACTGACCAAGTTTCATGGTGATTCAATGAAAACAGTTGAGACTAGCTGCATTCACATGATTTTGTCACATACTGCATCTGGCTGCAAGTCAAAGAATGCATTGCAGGAGCAAAATGATTTTTCTATATGCACATCTACAGATGATGACAATAATATCCAAATTTCCTGGCAATCCAAAAAACTCTTGAGACTAGATGCATTCAGAAGATTGTATTCATGGATGGAAAGATAAACAGACACAGAAAATGGACAGACATGAGGATTCCTATATACTCCCCACCTCACTAGTGGGGTATATAAATTTGAATACTACACTGTACAGAGCCAATGACATGCCTAGTCATTCATGGACCATAAGTCTGCATAATTTTACCAAATATCATACAAATATGACTATTGTAAAGTCATCTGAGGCCATGTTAAGAATAAGTCAAACAGCCATTTGGGTTCCAATCAAATACAAAATGTGCATGCTAAAGTGTTCAAAGCCCAGTTGAATGCCTAGTCTAAGTCTTTCATGAGCCACAAAGTACAAATGTAAACTCATGCTGGATTTTATTGAGTTTAATAGTCAAGTAAATGTTCTGAGTATTTGATGTGTCTTTGCATAAACATTAAAATTCTGCTTTTTTCTGTATGACTGACAACTGCCTATTTCCTGCAATCCAGCATCAAAGTACACTTATACTACCTTTACCCAGATATTTTACCTGTATTACCACCTACAGGTATAACATCAAAGTAAAAAAACAATGTATGTACTTTCAATTCATCTTCAGAAACAAATAAAGTTGTTTTTTTTAAATTTCTTTATACAAGACTCACAGGAAAATATGGATTAAACAGTTAAAATGTGGTCACCCATGCAGTGCTTTTAATACCATTTCTGATTCATCTGAAATGGATTCTATCTGCACCTTGTGCCAGTGGATAATAAATCTTTATCACCTATGAAGTCATAATAATTTAGTTGTTAATAACACAATAATGAAAACTGTATTTGATTATATTTGATTGTGTTTCTTTCTGATTTATGTTACTTTATGTTGGTATCAAAACAGACAAATCAGTTTTATTGAAAGATACATGTATAATGTAATTAGTTAAAACTCAAGGACTCTTCACTGGACTGATCTGCCATAATTTTGCCTCATACGTCCATAAAGGTAGTTTCACAGCTGCCTGAGTCAATTCCATCATCTCAATTTCCTCAAGATCACTATTTCATAATCCAATGCAGCTTCCTAACTGTTTAACATGTGTCATAGTGAGTTGACTAATTGTTCATTTATTATGTCCCTGATGACGACTTGCCAGAGGAAGAAAATGCATGCTCCAACTTACAGTATGACAACATTTTCACACATGATAAATTGCTAATTAGACAAAATATTATGAAAATGCATGCCCCAACTTATACTATAACAACATTTTCATACATGATAAGTTGCTAATTTGGCAATGTACCGTTGTAAGAATAACTGGTTCTAACAGTTTTTGGCAATGGCATATTCAAACCAACTTTCACCAGAAACCTCCATAACTGATCTATAAGCTCCAATGTCAATTTAATTTGAATCAAACAAACAAATTATAATCATCTATTATGTAGCTTGCTTCTATGAAGCTTTAAGTCAATTCAATAGCCATTGCTAACATTAATTATCATGCAGAAAATGAATTCAGACTAAAGTAATCCTGACCAATAAAATAATGGCCACTATGAGATCTCCACTAATTTGCTGAGTTGAGTGAAAATAAGTGAATGCTACAGTATTCATAAACCATACAGATGATCAATATAAGTTAATAAGGGCCATAACTCTCAAAGAAACAAATTTTTCTAGTAAAAAATGTTTCATCAATATTACTAACTCAATCATAATACCTTAGGAGAACTACCACTAACTTGCAAATCCAGCCCCCTCACATTAGAACTTTTTAGCTAAAAAGCTTAAAGTTATCTGCCCAGCTAGGTGGCAGTTAGAAAGAGTGATCTTCCCTTGATACAGGGACTGGCACCAAATCCTGTGAATACTTCAGTTACTAATGGAGTGGGAGGTATGATCTCAACATGGATGAGGCTAGGCGGGTGTATGTGTATTATGATCGGGTAAGAAATTATATATATTTAAACACAATCAGAAACATTTTTTTTCAGAGCTAATTTCTCCAATATGTCATAAGTATTTACTATGCCCCTTTTCACGAGCTGAAACCAGCCAGCTGCCTCTCTCCATTCAGATGGACAAATCAAAACCAAGTTTTCAAAATAATGCAATCATAATGGTTGTGACTCAATTAAACCCTTAATGCTGAGAACAGATAATGGAATTCATCCAAGTTTTAAAAACAAATCTGAAAATTTCAGAAACCTAGCCTGTGACATCTAAGAGACAGATATTTGGCAAAATCTCAAAAAAGTGCATCTCTGATTATATGTCACATTGAGAAAATAAATACATTTGATCCCTAATTTTAGTAAACAGCATCAATAATACCTCTTCAAAAATTAACTAAAGACCTAATAACAGTGCATAAGGGACCCTGTGTTCTTTAAATGCAACACCTTAACTCCCCAAATAAAATGATGTCTTGTTCTTCCTGATATCTGCTGCTCTTATTTCTTCATCATAAATCTATGAAGCAAAGGTTTAGTGGTATCTGTTTGCAATTTAAATTTCTGTACTCTATGAAAGGGGATGACTTATTGTTCAATATTCTTCTTCTACTTTTCTCTCTCTCACTCGCTGATTTTCCCCCCTAGTGACTGCCTTAATGATATGTCTAAATCATTTTTTTAACATTTATAAGTATTTGTGATTAATTCCTTGTTATATGCTTGAATAAACTAGAATGAGTTGTAGGGCATACTCAGAAAGAATTTCAAATCCTTCCTGGTCTGATACAGTATAATTAGTACATACCTATTCTCTGTATCTTTTATCAGAAATTTAAAAAAGTAAAACAATGGCACTTCTCTATTTCTGATCATAATCTGTGACTGTTTTCTGCACAAAATCCCTCGTTTACTTGAAATGACCATACAATCAAAAAACTCCTACATTAGTGACTGGTTGGCTTGTTCTAGAACAATATGCAAGCCGACTATTAGTCAAGGGAGGTAATGTAGTTGTAATTTTGGACCAGCTTACTCTTCATTAATTTTAACAGTAAGTTTCATGAATTGATTGGAGTACATTTTTACTGCAGAATGGATTTTTAATCTACACATGATGGTTTACAAAATGCATTAAAAATTAACATTTTGAAAATTTTCTCCATAACTGACCTTTAGTATAGAGGTTTCAGTGTATTGTATTTACTCAAGTAATTTTCCCTATCTACAAAAAAAAAAATGAACATCCTCAAACTGTCGTAAATTTTGGCTCCAATTCCAAACAAAATTCTGTAAGTGATATACCATTTTATGACAACATAAATACCTTCACTCCTTCCACCCCTCCATTGAGGTATCGACATGCCATAGTGTACACCAATCCTCCTGAGGTGAACAACAAAATAACTATCAGCATCAGCAGCGAAACAAATAGAAAACCCCAGACACTTCCACTAGAATAAAAAAGGAAAAAAAAAGATGTTAATTGTTTTGTAAACAAAACTAGAGCCTCTACCCCTCCTCCTTTCGCCAAAGAATGTCTTTCCAGAACCCTTAAAATTAGGTAAAGGTCACCAGAACCTAATCATGTCTTAAAAATCTCCAAAGGCATCTGCATATCAAATTTGGTTCAGTAGGTCCTAAGATACCAGAAATGTTTTACTTAAAAGCTTACTTCCTTTCATTAGCATAAAGTATAATGCAAACACCTTAAATTTTAGGGCCTGATCACTAGAATCTAATCAAGCCATGGAATCCACTAAAGGCATCTTAATATCCAGTTAGGTCTGATTTTCCTGAAATACAGCTTACAAGTTCAGTATGATGAATGGACAATGGGCAGAGAGCATGAAATTAATGTTGCCCTACCATGAGGAAGACAAATTAATAAAAATATTTTTTTTAACAAAAGTCCCTCAACGGGAATGACACTCTACTTAGCAAAAAGAATTTCCAGGAATTCAAGGTAAGACCATTTCTTCCTTTTAACTGTTGAGTGTTAAAACCATCTCTGATAGTCTTCAATAATAACAAAATTTTCAAATTAGCTGCTGTGGTAAATATGCTGGTTGTCAGTTTGGCATCATTTTCATTTCGGACAAAGTAGTAATCTTCAGAAGTCTCTTGGTGAAAATGCCCATGTCAAAATGATTATCCATTCTGGGGGAGTAGTGACAACAAGATTTTAATCACAGTTGTCATGGTAGACTAATAGGATGTATGACTGGCACCATTTTCATTTAGGACCAACTAGGCATAAAAATAAGTCCATGTTGATACAGCCATCCACTTCGAGTGGAGTTGAAAAATCAATATTTGTAATATGTAACTTTCCATTCAGGAGAGAATCAATAATAAGATTTTCAAGATGGCTGCCATGATGGTCCTATTGGATGTCAGAACAGTACCATTTTTATTTAAGACCAAAGTCTTTAAGTGATAATCTCATGCTGACATGATCAGGAGGAGTAGCGATAAGATTTTCAAGATGCTCAATGTGGTAGCCGTATTGGATATCCAAGTAACACCATTTTCATTTACACAAACTAGAACACAAGACAAATATGTGTGTAAAGTTTCACGGCAAGTAGTTTAGGAGGAGGAGTGATCACAAACTTATTATAATGGACAGAAGGATGATGGATGAGAGATGACTTGCGACAAACAATCACATAAATTTTTCTGCTCCATGAACAGGAGAGCTAGCAATGTAATTTGAAGCCTTTGACTCTAGTGTGACTCGGACTTTTGCTTTGGGCCAATTAATCATTGGATCTGTTCCATTTCCCTAAGAATTACATTATTTCATGACTTTCTTTCCCTTCTTACTTATATATAAATAACCAAGTTTTCAATTGCCTTGGGGAACTGAAAACTAATTATCCACAGTACACTGGAACAAGTAGTTAGGTCTAATCCTACCAATGGAATACTTTAACAACTCCATTTTACAACCTGCATTATAAGCTGTACGACAAACAATGATATAAAAACTAATGCAATTTTTTTATTTCTTGATAAAAAACAACTTTATTTTAGACTCCAACAAATCTTCAGATCACAAACTGCCATATTGGCTATTCAATCCCATTTTTTATTCGTATCTCAATATTTTTCCATGATCCTCTAGCAAAGATAAAAATAAAGCAAGGAAATAACTTTTTTAGGATCCTCGTGAAGAATATACGGTTAGGTTTGTAAGGTTAACTGTTGAAAATTACTCACTAAATGTACTTAACTATATCAATGATCCATTCATTGGTCATGGCTTTAAACTGTTTGCAGGACAAACCTTAACTAGAGTAAATACCAGATACCAAGAGTCCCACAAAGGACACTCTGCTGCCCAAAAAGAATTAATTTCCAGTAATTCAATATACGACCATTTCTTCTTTTTAACTGCTGTGTGCTGAAACCATTTCTGACATTCTAAGGCAACGAGATTTTTAAAATTAGCCATTGATCAGTAAATCTGACACCATTAAAAGACTTTGGTAAATATACCATGCCAGTGTGACCATCCATTCAGGAAAATAAGTGATTTCAATATATTCACTGTATCAGCCATACTGGTTGTCAGTGGGGAACCCTTTTCACTTAGGACCAACTAGATGTCATGAGAAGTTTGTTAGTGAAAACATTGTGTCAATCAATTCTGGAGGTGTAGCATTAACAGGATTTTCAAGATGGCCACTATGGTGATTATACTGTGTGTAAGATTGGCACTGTTTTCATTCAGGACCAACTTGTCACTGTGACTTTTCATTTAGGAGGTGAAGCAATAAGATTTTCAAGATAGCTGTCATGGTGGTAATATCTGAGGTTTGACTGGCAAATCCCCATGATGATAAAACTTTCTGTTAAGAAGTAGCAATAGCAAGATTTTCAAGATGGCTGTCATGGTGGCCATATTGAATGTCAGATTGGAATCCATTTCATTAGCAACAATTAGTCATCATAGAAAGTCTTCTAGTGAAAACCAAATGTCAATATGATTTCTACATATATGGAGCAGCGATAACAAGATTTTCAAGATGGTCATCATGGTATCCATACTGAAGGTCAGAAGGACACAGTTTTCATTTAAGATTTCTCACAATGAAAACCTCATGTAGATATTACTTGCCATTCAGGATGAGTAGCAATAACAAAATGTTTCAAGATTTTGGACCAACTAGACATCATGTTGATATCACCATCCATTCTAGATGAGCACTGATAATACTGGATGTCCAAGCAACACCATTTTCAATTAGGACCAATCAGACCTTCAGATGAATGTGTGTAAAGTTGTATGGCAATCTGCCAAGTAATTTAACAGGTCTTGTGATAAACAAACTTGTGCTAATGGATAAATGGACAATGGACAACAGGCCATCCCAAAAGTTCTTCCAGTATAGAACCAGTAGAGCACAAAAACAACAAAAACAACAAACACAAATAGTACTAATTTAAAACTTACGCCATGATGAAATTGGCTCCTGCTCCCCTGTTACAGCATTGCACATCATGCCCAGGTCTCTCTCCACACAAACCAAACAGTATGCCAAGATAGTAGAATAGTACGGTTAGCATCAATACACAACTCAAACCAATAGCAGCATACCAGCTGAAAATGTATGCTGATGATTACATTCTGTTTATAACAAATGTTTCCATGTGATAAATAGATGTTAGGAATAGGAAATGGACATTTAAAATGTTATTCATTGTAATAAATATATCAACACATTGATCAATTAAATGTTGAATAATCACTAAATAAATAAATCTCTCCATTTACTATGAAAGAAATATATTACTGTGTAGTATTCAAAGGAAGAGTTATGCAGAATCATAAGTCTTGCCTGCTTTGCTTTTGATCCCTTACCCTAACTTAAAAAGTAGGTCACTGTGGCAAATTTTTGCTAGTGGTGAGTGGTACTCAAAAAAACAAATGCAGTCATCAAATTTAATAAGTATGCATGTAAGTCTGACCCTAAGGGTTCTCATTGCATGATCCAGGATTTCTTTTTGTCCATATAACCTTATGCGTTCGGGATGAGGGGACCTTAGTGGTATAAAATAAATCACTAAGTCATTTTGATAATTACTATATATATATATATTATGATATTCACCCCTTCAATTTTTACACTTCAGTTTTAGCTACATGGTTTTGCGATATATTTCTCCACTCAACTAAGTTTTCTTATTGCACTACTCCCATTGTTCCTCTCTTTATTATATATATATAGAATATATGTATAGTATGTACGCTGTATCAATGAAATACCACGAGATGTATAAATTTTTCATTAAAAGGAAACGAAGCTTGCTGAGTCTCCTTTTAATGAAAAATTTATACAACGAGTGGTATATCATTGATACAGTGTACATACTGTACATATATTTTATTTATATCACATACAAATACATATATTTGCCCTTTGAACAGAGTTCAGATTTACTACAAGCAGCTGTGTATTGACCTAGTGAATGAACTCCTCATATCCCCGAGTGGGTCCGCTACAAAATGTAGTTCTATGCATTTAATGGCTATTTACAATCACCTCTGCATATTGATAAGTTGATTGTTTTCTTTTCTTAGTTTCTATTTTTCTCCACATTGATTATATCAATATAATACACACTTATGATTTAAACATGAAAGATGGTTTTAATGATAAAAGTACAGTAGAGCACTATTTACACTGGGATAAATACGTCATTCACATGATCGCCATTCACATACCGGCGCATGGAAATTAATGTGGAATAGAAAATAAGCCAACTGACGAACCAACAAGAAGTAATTAAAATATTTTAAAATATTTACAGTTGATCTAAGTCATTATTCTGCTTTAGCAACAGTACAACCGACCATAACCTCTCTCTCTCTCTCTTTGGTCGGTTTGACTTAACTTTTACCATCATTCATAAGTCCAGAGATATCGTGGGATGACACAAAATAGAATCTTCTACGTTCGTCAATTTATAGATTTTAGCCCGTATCTTGCTACTATGGTCAAAAGAGAGAGAGAGAGAGAGAGAGAGAGAGAGAGAGAGAGAGAGAGAGAGAGAGAGGGGGAGAGAGAGAGAGAGAGGCAGACCTTTGGACATTTTCATATTTAAATAATAATAATCGATTTTTAGAACATTATGGTATGTTTAAGAAAAAACAAACAAAAAAAACCATAACATTAAATATATCACAGTATGTGTACCACGTAACCAAGGAATTTACTGGTTTGCAACATTGTATCATTGATAAACACTAGATAAATCCCAGGTAAAGTGCACACGTATCGTTGGACGAACCATATTCTTGTAGGTTACTTGGTGTAATTTCTATTTCAAGGTCTTAATCCAGCCCAAATTCCTTTTCTCTCTCATTCCACATTTCTGCACAGTTTGTCTGTTATGCATGAGAGGGGAGGGGAGAACAGAAAGCAGAAAGTATTGTGATAAAAATGTGTACCATATTGAATTAATTTATAAACGGGGATTATTAATACTTTTCATCATTATTTTTCATACGTCACTAGTGACTAACGTGTGGAAATTGATCAATGATATAGAATCAACTGTAGATGCTCGCGAGAATGTTTATGCATGCGTATTATTGCACCATGGGCGGATCACAATTTGATATACCAATAGTATTGGTATATCAAATTGCTTTATACCAACACTTTAAATGCATGTTATTTTTTAATGTATGTGATATAAATATATATATATATATCTATGTACTCTCTCTCAAGCCATTTATATGTTGTTACGAATATGTAATTAAATTGTTTGTGTGTTAGTATTAAATTCTTTTTTTTATATTTTTGTTTCATTACATTTTATTGTAATGATTATTTTCATGGGATTTGATTTTTTTTGAAAAATTCAGTCTTTTGTTTTGACATGATTAGAACACAAAAATATTACTTTATCACTATTTTTAGCTCACCTTGGTTCAGACATTTGAAAACACTAAGTGGAAACAATTGGCTATTACCAAGGTCATGTTCGGCCCACGTGTTAGCTAAGTTGTAAACAGCCTTTTTTTTTAATTTATTTCCAGCGTGAGAATCTGATTCTTAGATAGGGCTATTCTAGCTTACATGCAAATTGTCATTTTTTTTACTGCGCTGTTCAAATTGGTGATCACATAGCTCCGTCACGTGAGCCACCATGTGATCTAAAACCGTGGGTTAAAACAGATGTTTTCTAGTAGATTTAGGCAGTCATATTTAACACCTTTAAAGCTCAAGGTGTTTTTTTTATGTTGATGCCAGCTGATTTAGACTTCTTCTATTCTGTAGATTTAATAATTTATATTCTCTGGAAAACACAAGTGCTCTTCTTTATAAAATTCTGGGACAAAGACATTTAGTGGAAATTTATTCTGGAATTCTAAACGGGAACATTATAAATTGTGATTCAACGAGGAACTGTTGCCATCAGTACAACGACCTCATCTGACGTCATCGCCTTCCATATTGGAACTTCATCGAGATTCGAACTTAGATTCAATTAGAACTTTTAGTGATAGGACTTATATTTTTGAATTCTAGGATTAATTTTTGGATTATATTCACAAACCTAAGTCCTATTTCATATTTTTACCTTGTTTTCTAGGGAAATAAATTATTTTGTTAAAATTTACAAAGCTTGTTGGCTTCACTCTTTTCTTTTGTTACTTTTGTATGAGCCTACATGTAATAATGTACTATATCACATACTAACACCCACTTCCCTTACATACAGAATATGATTGGCTAACCCTTACAAAATGAAGGACAGGCCCCACAGACCACAGAGTAACTAAATCATGCTGACAGAGCATTTAAGAATGCCTCTCACTGATCCAGAATTTGTCATTAATTTCTGGATTCCCAAAAATTTATCTTTTCAACTGTTCCTGACAATGATGTTTTCCAAATTCCTCCTCCTCACTTTTTGCTAATTCGAAACCTGATAACGGTAACCACTGATTGTTATTTACTGCCTAATCAACTTTACACTTCTTTCTCCTCACACTAAATTCCCTCTGGTCATACAATTTATGTAACTAAAATTAGCCCCTGGAACTACTGCTGCTTCCAGGAACTTTACCTGATAGTGATGGTAGTGGTGGGGGGCACATATTTATAGGTGGTGGAACAAAGCAGGATATATAGGTATATGTATTGTATAAATACCCTAGTTATGAATGAAATGATGTGAAAATACAAATTTAGAATTGAAATAACAACATATTGTGTAAAACCTACACGTAATCTCCAATTTTATTGATTAGGTCCTCATTACTATTGGTCCAATTCAAGGGAGAATCCAAGGCTTTTATCTGTAATAAAAATTTAAAAAATTTATCATAGCAAATTACAGTGGCAGTGGTGCTGAAAGGTGGTGATCATGATAATGATGACAATGGTGGTAGTGATGACAGGTGGCAATGATGTTCATGGTAATAATGATGAAGACAATGATGACAACAATGATGATGACTTATTATGAAGATGATTTGTCGATCTGATTTGGTGTTTTATGGCACAGCAACACAAATAGGTTATTTAGTGCCAAGGCAACTGAAATAAAGTTCCTTGTCCAAGGACACACCATGGTATCTGACTGATGCTAATCAAATAGAAGGATTTGAACTTGCACCCATTTGGTCATAAGTTCAGCATGCTAACTAATGAGCCGCTGTATCTCCTATTAAGAAGTTGACTACTAAAAGTTCTAACAAGTTTAAACTGATTATTTCTTTCTGTAAATCTCTTACACTCATATTTGGGAGCTGTACAACAAACTGCAATGATCTGACCTGGAAATCATAAAACCAAGCTTGAGTGAGATTGAGTTTCAACTCTCAGTCCTACAAAATGGCTTCTCAACAAGAAAGTCCCGTGATTGGTTGACACAAAAATCTCAAGCTTAACCTCAGGCTCAACTGTGAGAAAACCTATGAAAGCAGCATAAAACATCTACATCATGGAAAGTTATGTTTGCATAGGTACTAGATTGACTATACATGTGTTTAAAAACATGTCTCCTTGGAGCTTTTTCTCTCTAATACTTCTATAAGTGTTTCTTATAATGCATCTCCATCATAAGACTCTATGATATTTTTGGAAGTATCACCTGGACTATCTAATTGCTCTTCTCTTTAATGCTGTCCTTTCCATATTGTCTAATTAACTGAATTCTGAATTCTGTCATAATTTGTTATAAACCACATTCTGATTATTTATTTAGCTTAAAGTCGTGTGCCTCCTTTCATTATTAACACATGACTTCCTCTGATCAGCTGGGCATGATGGGAATGACTGAGCATTTATCATGCTCTTTGACACAGATTGAAATAAAAAAAAGTCTAATAAGCTCTGACCAATTTGTATTGGATGAAAGATGCTAACCTTAAATGGATGAATTTTCTCCAACAGAAATTGCAAAGTATTATATTAAGAATTTTCTTGAAATTTTGAACTTTGCAATTCCTGAACAAATATATGGCAAAAAATCACAGGTTGCTGACTTTGTCGGAAACCACTGAATCTGTGCAGAGCAAAACTTAAAATTATTACATGCATTATTTTCTTTTGTTTTCTTTTTCCCATAAATTTGCCATATTTACTGTAATACTGTTAAAATTCTGTAGTGTTGATTCCTTATCTTAAGTTATCTGAGCTATCAAACGACATACTTTCATGAAACTCAACCCCTCCCTACATGTTTACTATTCTACTGATTCATCCATAATTGAGACTGAGTCCTTACATGATTTTTAATGCTTCATTTTCGCCTTTCCTATTATCACTGAATGATACATAAATTCTCCAAGGATTATGTTTGACTTGCTCAATAACAATTTTAAGAATATAGGGCCTGATTAGATTTCAGAGCAGATATTTTCATTACTGAGTGATGCAATCCAACAAACCAAGCTCATTAAAAAAAAAAACTTAAATTTCCTGGTCAAACTGATCTACTTTGGTTGACTTCATTTTGCTGGTTATGATACCTAGATCCTATGTTATATGCTTTATTTCTACTCCAAATCATACAAGAATATAGTCCGAATACTAAAATGGCTTCATTTATACATTTTGCGCTGGATTCTAAGTCTGGAGTAACATTTATTAAAACAAATGTTGTTGAGTCAAGTTTTATGATGGGGAACACTGCTGCAAGATTTCAACAGTATCTCATAGTGAGTCAATGGGTATTCAGCTACAAACTTAAGTTCTACTCAAAGTTCTTAGGTTGTATAGAAAGATTACCAAACAAATTTTCAACTATCATATTTACCGTATATATTGGGACACAATAAAATAATTTTTTTTTCATGTCCCAGAAATTATGGTGAAACTTTTTTCACCTAGGTCACATATCCCAAGACTTAAGAAACAAAATAAATTTGTATAGAATCTGTGCCCCCACCCATGTTGCAATTAAATAAACAAAACACATATCTGATAATAAAAGAAAGAAACTAACCTTGTATTGTTATCATTTATTCCTTTTTTCATCATGAGCATTAAAGAATAAAATATATTTATGAACTCCGTATATGTTGTGTAGGCTTCCATACCATAGCATGTATCGCTGATGTCCAATAACACTACACATTGTTCATTGACATGAACATCGAGAAACAAATTGTGTTTGGTTGTGGCATAAGGTTTGAATAAGTTATCTGACTGAAAACTGGATCCAACAAAATCACAAACAAGTGGAAAATAATCAACCGATATCTTGAAGACAACTGTCAGTCACGCATGACACGGTGTTAGGTGCAAAATAACCAAGACTGAACTATATCCAGGTCAACGATATGACAGTATCTCGCAAATAAAAATCATTATTTGAAAACACATTCACTTGAGTGCAAGTGACAATCTTTTCGCTAGCATGGGTTACAAAAGTATCATCATTAAAGCAATATATTGCTGTGTATATTATTTACATGCAGACATCAATTCCTGTTTGTATTAATTATAACTACAGATGCAAGCACATAGAAGCCTGGGTAGTGAATAACACAACTAGCACTGAGCAGTAAACTCATTCTTTGAACTTACTGACAGGACATCCAAGACAAAGGTTATTTTTATTACAAAGCAAGCTGACCTCTGAAGCCGACTTTGGATACTCTGAAACTCGTTTTTCTTTTTCTTAAAGGAAATCAATACAAAGGTTATTTTATTGCAAAGCAAGCTGACCTCGGAAGCCAACTTTGGATTCTTTCGAGTGTGCTGATTTTTTTGTTGTTAACTTCTTGGGGGAATTTACAAAGATGGCCGAGATGTAGAAGCTAACTTTGGTTCCTTTTTAGCAGTATTCATGGGAATTTTGAAAATAAATTGAAACAATGGAACAACTCTTAAAGTGACACAATATAGTGCTTCGTGCATTGACATCAAGTACCCAGCGTTGCCCAAAAGATTTAGAGAAAATAAAATCATTTGATGAATTCGTGAAATCCAGAAGAGAAACAGATGATTTCGCTGACAATGTGATCATTAACATGGACAAAATTCTAATGCACTTTGATCTCATTCCTGGATGGACTGACGATAAAATGGCGGTCAAAAGTGTGAGAATTACCCAGCGTTGCCCAGAATATTTGGAGAACATAAAATCATGTGATGAGTTCATAAAGGCCAGAAGAGAAGCAGATGATTTCACAAATGAGAGGGAAATAATCAACTGATATTTTGAAGACAACTGCATTCACGCATGACATGGTGTTAGGTGCAAAATAACCAAGACTGAATTATATCCAGGTCAACTATATGACAGTATCTCGCAAAAAAAATCATTATTTGAAAATACATTCACCTGAGTGCAAGTGACAATCTTTTCGCTAGCACAGGTTACAAAAGTATCATCATTAAAGCAATATATTGCTGTGTATATTATTTACATGCAGACATCAATTCCTGTTTGTATTAATTATAACTACAGATGCCAAGCACACAGAAGCCCGGGTGGTGAATAAACAACTAGTACTGAGCAGTAAACTCATTCTTTGAACTTACTGACAGGGCATAAAAGACAAAGGTTATTTTGTTTACAAAGCAAGCTGACTACGGATCCCGACTTTTAGACACTTTGAAGCCGGTTTTTCTTTTTGTAAATGATATCAATACAAAGGTTATTTTATTGCAAAGCAAGCTGACCTTGGAAGGTTTCTTTGAATTCTTTTAAGTGTGCCAATTTTTTTTTGAATATAGAAAGGTGGCCGAGATATGGAAGCTAGCTTTTGTTCCTTTTCACAGGTATTCACAGGAATTTTGAAAATACATTGAAACAATGGAACAATTTTTAAAGTGACGCAATATAGTGCTTCATGCATGGACATTGATGACCCAGTACCACCCAGAATATTTGGAGAAAATAAAATTATTTGATGAATTCATAAAAGCCAGAAGAGAAGCAGATGATTTTGCCAACAATATGATCATTAACATGGATGAAATTCTAGTGTACTTTGATCTCATTCCTGGATGGACTGATGATAAGATGGGGGTCAAAAGTGTGAGAATTAGCAAGATTAGTGCAGATTTGAAAAAAATCTGACTTTAGTCCTTGCCGTTTCCACTTCAGGTGATGTGTTGCCTCTAACAATTTTTCATGGTATGAGAAAGCTAAAAAAATATTCATGCACCAAAAGAATGGATTGTACGTGTGCAGAAGAACGGATGTGTTGACAAGATGCTGCTGCAGTGGATTAAAGAGTTTTATCTCAAGTACACAGTTTACATTTTTAAAACAAAATTTTAGTTCTCAAATGATTTAAAGGGTGTCCCACAACTTAAAAACGATGTTTCCCAGAAGATACAGTGCACAAAAAAATTACTTTTAAAATTAATTTATGGTGTCCCAACAAATATGGTGTCTTAATATATATGGTAAATTATATTTATTTGGATTTTAAAAAATGGATGTTAGAAAATATTTCCTTTACTTACCACAGGATCTACAGTAGTGTTGATCTTTTCCAGCTCAGTCTCAACACTAGTCCTAATTGATTTTACTTGTTCTCTGGATGCTAAAAAATTAAAAATCAATGTTTTAATAAGATTAGTGTCATAATGCATTTCATTACTGAAAACCAGGGCATAATCAGTTTCCAGCGGCCTATGCAAACATTAATAATTATCATGCAGAAAATAAATTCAAGTGTCTATAACAATGAAATGTTGGCCCCATTTCTAACTAAGATTTTAATCTTTACATTTTATGAATTTTAACTTGACACTATACAGTCATTTTTGTTCTGACATGTTGTTATAGCATATATATACATAGATACATAACCACCTACCTATCTACATACCTACATACATACACTGTCTCTAGGCATAAAAGAAATAAAATAATCAAAAATTCTCTTCTAATGATATCAAAGTAGAAGGACAATAATGAGTTTATAAACACCCATGGCTAAATTATGTTTTTTTTAAAAATAAAATCATTGTTTTTGAAATTTATTTTCAGAAGATATTTTCACTGTTCATGATCTATAAGCTAGATTTTACTGGGTGAAAGTCACAGGCTTTGAGTAACCTTGAAGTGACAGCCAGTAACAGAAGAATAAGTTCGTACATCAGTAATTGCCTTGATTACGCACTACAGTAGAGGACAAATGAAAGCATGCAGTCTACTCTTATAATTCCTGCAGTTTCCATATAAAATACACTATTTACCTGTTGATGGTAACCTATCACAATATGCAATGCATAGTAGTTAATATGGAAAGTTTACCACTGAAAAAAAACATTTATTTCTCCTTCCAACTGCAATTTCCAGAAAGGCCCTTCATGAAAACTAGGGTGTATAGAGCATGGTGAAATCTGTGACCATAAGCTAAACACATATACTTAACCTATGTTAGCAAAAGCGTAAACTGTAGGTCACAGTGACCTCCATTGGTTGTAAGGGTGTAGTAGTAAAAATGATGCATCCAATTATCAAGTTTCATAATTCAAACGTAAACAACAACCAATGAATGGACTTTGAACATGAAATGTCAAACAAGTCACACAAAACATGAAATTTAGGCCACAGAGACCTCTTAATGGTGAAATTCTTATCTAGATGCATGCCCATCCAAGTTTCTTTATTCTAGGAAGGATTTTCTGTAGATTACATGCCAAAAATATATGTGTTCATATACAAAAATTCAAGAATATATCACAAGTCAGTAAAAAATGAAATAGACCAAAATGAGCATCTTTTGTTGTAAGGCCTGGGGTCTCTCATCTGATGTATTTTAATATCAAATTTATTTTGTTATTTTCCCCAATTGGATACTCATATGCTATACTAATAACATGAAGGCCATGCCTGTTTAATACATTTCTTGTACAATTTTAGAATGGAAAACATAAGAAAACTCTAATCATGCTGGGATCAGCCTAGCACTATTCCACTAATCTGGGATCAACCCAGAATACACTATTATGCAGGGATCAGCCTAACATACATGAATTCAAGATGGTATCAGCCTAGAATACATTATTGTGCTTTGATCAGCCTAGACATAACCTACTAAAACTGGGCTCAGCCCAGAATACACACAAATGCTGGGATCAGCCTAGCACATATTCTACTTGAGCTGTGACCAGCCCAAAATAGACTCAAATGCTGAGATCAGCCTAGCACATATTCTACTTTAGCTGTAACCAGCCCAAAATAGACTCAAATGCTGAGATCAGCCTAGCACAGATTCTACTTTAGCTGTGACCAGCCCAAAATAGACTCAAATGCTGAGATCAGCCTAGCACAGATTCAACTTTAGCTGTGACCAGCCCAAAATAGACTCGAATGCTGGGATCAGCCTAGCACATATTCTACTTGAGCTGAGATCAGCCCAGCATAGTTTAATTAAGATGGAATCAGCCCAGAATACACTTGAATGCTGGAATCAGCCTAGCACTGATTCTGCTTGAGCTGAGATCAGCCTAGCATAGTCTCCTTAAGATGGAATCAGCCCAGAATACACTGTAATGCTGGGATCAGCCTAGCACAGATTGGGAACCATCACAGTCCTGTTCTGTGTTCCATTCAAATTCTAGCCTGTGAGTAGCCACCACAGAGAGAGCCAAATATTTAATTTAAGTATTGATGTTACTGTATATATATATATATATACATTGTGACTTGGTTGAATATTGGTAATAATGAATAGAGACACATTTAATTGAAAGAGATAATGCAATATACTTGTGTAACCTATATTTTCGTACAGGGCATGTATTAAACCTTTCTTCATACAAATCTGTATTTTGCTGTACATAAAGATTGTGGAACTAACTGAAATATATACAATTAAATAGTTGAATGAGTCTAGCATGAAAAATTAACAACATAAAATGTAACCAAAGAATGAAATATTGGTCACAGTGATCTACGTTTTACAAGGTTTCATGATTCCAGCATAACAGCTGGAGATAGAAGCTAGAGAATGTGGACTCCGATTTCCATCCCACAACCTGAATTATGTTGGTTAGTGAACAGTTCCAGTCAAATGTTAGATTGGTGGTAACCTCATGAGCTGAAATGTTTAATAAGTTCATCTGAGCTGGGGTTATTTCCCTATATGCTGAGAGAGTAACCCACTCAATCTAGGACAAGATGATCTGTGTTGATATATCCTACTGTCCTGTCTTCAGAAGTAGAAACAGGTGCAATCTCCCTTGATACAATGGCTGTTCTATTACAGTAAAACTTCAAAGCCTGAACTGGGTCTTGTAGGTGGCCTTAAGCTGATGTGTCCAGATGAAACACAGGTTTCATGATAAAAATCTGGTTACCCATGGAAAGAAGGTGGTTATTGGCGATGAAAGAGGATGCTGTCATAAGTAAGACTGACCAGTCTTGTCAGAACTGCATGTAATTCAGGTCTGCTGATAGGACATGTATTTCGCCAATTCTGCCTGCAGCTGCTAATGCCATGAGGAAGGTCTTGTAGGAGAGATGCACCAGAGATGCCCTTGAAAGTGGTTCAAATATGTCTTGTTCAGCCACTTAATACCCAAGACAGGTTCTGCATTGGGCATAAGGCAAACATGTTTTGGTTGTGCATACTCAAAGTTGGAGAGTAGGTTGGATAAGTCCTGTTTGGTCCAATATCCTCTATTCCACATTGATGAAAGGTGTCAGCAATCATGCAGCGGTAACCTTTTATTGTACTCAGTGCAAACTGTCTTTCTATGAAGAGGCAGATAAACTTAGCTATTTGTGGTATAGATGCCTGGAGAGGTATGTCTTTGTTTGTATACCATAATGAAAACGTGCCATTTGCCTTTGTATACTTTTAGAGTGGAGGGCCTTCTTGCTAAAGCGATTCTCTCCACGATTGGTTGTGAGAAATGGATATTTCAGGGAACCTGTTTCATATGATCCAGACATGCAGGTTCCGTAGCTCTGGGTAGGGCGAAACAACTGCTGTGGTGACTGTTTGAGTAGATGAGGGAAAATCAGAAGTCTCCGAGGAGTTCCCATTGCGAGATTGATGAGGTCGTTGACCCACGACTTCTCCTATTCAAGTGGTGTAATGAGGATAAAGCAACACCCTGATTCTCTTGCTTTCTGCATCACTTTTGGAATCAGAGGTGTTGGACGGTAGGCGTATGCATTCAGGCCATTTCCGATATGCCGACAGAGTGTCAACTGCCCAGGCTTTGAGTCCGGGACTGGTGATGCGAAGAATGGAAGTTGGTATTCCTCTTACTGCAAACAGGTCCACCACCAGTCTGTCCCATTGGGTACACATCTGGATGAATAGACCATTCCGTCTGTATTAGCTAATTGTCCCGGGACAAAGATTTGGCTAGTGTGTTAGGAGTCCTAAGATATGGTGAACTTTTATGTGGATTTGTTGTAGACAATACCACTTTAGAAAGTCCCACACCAGGATGCAAAGGTCTTGGGATTTGGTTCCTCCTGGTTATTTGAGAGAAGTGACAACTGTTGTGGACAGAATGAGAACTCCCTTGCCATGCAGATATTCCTGTCACCAGTGAAAAGCTTTCACAATGGCTGTCATCTCCAGAATTGATAGATATGAAGATGTTTTTCCTGCACTGCTGAGTAGGTGGACTCCCAAGCCTTCCATACCTGCATCGGTACAGACTGTAATCTCTAGCAGTTGTACTGATAGATGTATACTGGCCGAGAGCCAAGTCAGGTAACCCTAATTCCGCTTATAGTGCCTCAATTGTGTGCAGATGGTGAGAGAATGGTCCAAAGGGGCAAACTTTAGGATTCCATTCTGGCAGAAGAATCATTGGAATGGAGGCATAAGAAGGCAAACTAGGACCATGAGGTCTGCTGCCACATTGAGCAAGCCTAGTTGGCGAAGGAATTCCCATGTGGATAGAATTCCTCAAAAGTAAATGTGCTGCCATGGATCGGATTTCCATGCTCACTACTGAGGGAGATTAAATATGTTGCCTTGTATTCAACTCCACGCCTAGGTGAACAAATTGTTGAGATGTCACAGCAACAATATTGTGCACTATCAAAGGCCATCTGGTTCATACATATGGAGTGTGGCTCTGTCATCCCCAAAGCGATGATACCACTCAACAGCTGGGGTTTCCAAATGGAGGACTGGTGTGTGGCAAAGGTAGAACCACCAACAAAATGATGATGAAGGCAGGTCAGAATGTCTGTAACTCTCCCAGATTATGGAAGTAACTGAAGGCGGACTCTTCCATTCCTTCATAAGATCAACAGATGCTGGAGCTCTGGTCCAGGTTGTTGATGGAGTGGAAGGATGACAAAACTCCAAGGGTCAAAGGTGGAAAAACATCCTCAATGGAGGCTCAGAAGGCTGAATCTTCCCATATCATTGGAGAGGGTAGAACAGATGACAACACTGAAGAACAAGCAACATCATCTTAGTTGCATGAGGTGAGGCTAAGGTCCCCTGTAATGCTTGAGACTTAGGTGGTGAGGAGTGACGAGGTTTGTCACCCACTAAACATAAAGAATGCAATGAATTAGAAACTGTGACTTTGAGACAGCTGCGGAGTAAAGAGTCTCTCCTTGTGGCAGAAGATAGAGAAATTGTGAAGCAACACCTGTTGAAGCGTGAGGAAATATTAGTGGCTGTTAGTGACTGAGCTCGTAATACTGATATTTTGGACCTTTGTAATCCCTAGTAAATGGCCTAGGCTGGTCATAAGGAAAAAGGTCTTCCGTGTCGGGAGGATATTAGGCTCATCAGTTTGGGATGGGTTATATGATGTTTGATCCATGCAACCTGTCCATATGTTTGCTGACTGAGAGGGAACTTGGCTGTTTGTTAACTCTGTGCCTTGCTGTTCCGCAATAGGAATCAAGTCAAACCCCCGAGGAGACAAGGCAGAGTGAGTTGCCAAAAATGTTTGAGTCCTGTGGTGGTGACTTGGGTGCCAGAGTTGTTTTAGAGCATATCAATATCCGGCGCTTTGTGGTTGGAGGGTAAATTGATTTATCTCCCTTGTCTGCCAGACTGGTGATGTCTTTGTCCTGAGCTGTGTTTGTGCACTCTACCCATAGTTCTAATCTGTAAGACAAACTGAGCAAAACTGATAGAACTGCATCCCTGCACCTGTCTTTTCGAGCACAATATTGGTGAAGAGCTAAATCTTAAAAGGTTGACCCAGAAATTGATAAGTCTCATAAAACAACAAAGCATAGAGGTAAAATATAATGACAATACCACCTGTAAATGAGGAAGAGGTATAAACTTGTGGGCCTGCACATATGATTTTAGAATATGTTGTGGGTGCAGAGCTAAACCAAATGATGGTTACCTGGAACAATAAAATAGCAGACAATCTCAATTACAATGCTTAGGGAAAGTGAAGGAAGGCATGTACAGGTAGAATCATTAAAGCAAGGCGTTCCAAGGCTAAGGATGCCGTGGGTAAAGGAAACTCACATTAATGTACCAGAAATGACGAAATTATACATAAATAAGGACTTTCTTAAGGGCATAAAGACATGCACACATATAAATATTGTAGCCCAAACCATCATTTGAAATTGCATAGGTTACCTGTGCAAGTGATTAAGTGCACTTTAAATAAGAAGGAATGGTTATGTAGATAAATATGACTCAAGTGTCCCCTAGAGAAACATGCATGAGCAGGATGTGACTGAGTAAACGGTGTATAGAAAGCCAACCTGTACTTGTCCAGTAAGAGCGGAAGCAATCAGAAAGTACACAAGTGTCTACATTATGCACAAAAACCTTTACGTAAAAGGGAACTGAAACACCATTATAGATATATACAAAGTAGGTGCAAAAATATCTATTAAAAGGCAATTACCTGTATGGGAAAAGGCCCAAAGACTGCCTGTACAAGCAAAATCACATTGAAGTTGGTGCCTGGATGCTACAAATGCGTTGTAATAGAAACTCACTGTTATGTACCATTCGTAATGGAATTACACATATTTTAGGAATTTTTTTATAAGTGCAAGATTTTCTTGCACATACAAAATAATTATTGCCAGAACTGAATGTGAAGTTACTTACTTAGGCTCTCAGTGCAAGTACCTAAATGTGTGATGTTGACAAAGTGTTAACAAACTGTAAAGGCAGAACTTTGTCGGAATAGGGAGAGTTGTTGTTGTTGTTGTGGGGCTTAAAGCCATTTTTCGGCACACGATAGGCTATACATGGCAGCCAGTATTAATGGTGCAGGAAGAAACCAGGAAATCCCCGGAAAGAACCACTGACCCACGAGACGCTACTGGCAAGCTTTCTCACATATCCACATTCACCGAATCCTAGACTCGAACCCACGCAGACAGAGGTGAGATGGCAGTGATCCGTAATGGAGAGCGCTTTAGACCACTCGGGGCCCCGAATAGGGAGAGAAAAAGTTGGAAATATAGATGGAGTATACTTCCCTTTGATGTGAAAAACTCCAACTTGTAATGGTATATCTTCCACAAAGATTATGGCTTTAGTGAGGTCGTGACATGAGTATGCTTCTTGGTATGAGCAGAAGTAGTAACTGACATGTTCTTAGACTTTGCCGCCAAGTCTTATACCTAAGGGGAGATCACTCTGCATGACCACCACATAGATCAGCAGACAAACTTTAGCTCCCAAGAGGGCAGGATTTGCAAGGTAGTAGTAGTTCTCGTAAGGTATTATACTTGGGTAATGTATTTAAAGAAGAAACAAAAGGACACCAACCCACTCATTTAAGTACTATATAAAATAAAATATTTCTGCAAAACCACAAACACAACTACCCACAATAATAAACGAATTCACAGTGTACACTGTTCTAAAACAAGCAAACAAACCAACAACTGGGTACATTTAAAATACTTACTATTGACATTTTGTTCCACCTCTTTATTAATCGTGGCAGACACATTATCAAACTGTCTTTTGGACTGGAAACAACAGTACAGCATGATTAATATATTATTTCCTGTGAATTGACTTTTAAGCTTAATCTAATGAAGCAGTTGAATAATAAATATAAACCTTGTAACAAGAGGATTATGACTACTGCTTACTCTGGTGCTATTTAATGTAATGAACTCCCCATAGCCATTAGATCAGAAACAAATCTACAAGTGTTCAAAACAAAATTGTATAACCATTATATCATTTTAAATATTGATATAATTGAACTACATGCTCTCCAATTTGATCTGTTAATGTATATCATGTACACTTTGTACTTTTATACTTAATGTATCCTGAGGGTCTCATGGGAAAATAGTATACTGTACTAACTGAATCACCCTCATATAATAAAGTGTTTATTATTATTATTATTATTATTATTATTATTATTTTTATTAAGTCGCTGGTCAATGAAACAGATGTCAGTGTCCAAGTTTACACAGATGCCTGTAGTACTCTTCATGATACAATTACATACCAAGTTATGTAACTCCACATACAAGACAGCCTGAAAAAATCAACTAAATGCAAATGTTAACCAAAACTGATGACATCTGAAAAATATGTCAGTGACCTACTTTTCAATGAAATTGTAGTATTTCACATGACACATCTAAGCATCAACTCATCTGACCCTACAAGCAATATATCGGAGAAAATGATCTAAACAGAAAACCTAACAAACAGGAAACTGAACTCAACCCAAAAATACAAATAACTGAAAAATGAAATACTGGTCACAATGACCAAGTTTTCACCAATAATTTCATGATACAATTATATACCAAGTTAAGTGACCCCATTTGTAACACTGCCTGAGAAACTATTCTACATGCAAAGAGTCAACCAAATTTATTGAACTGATATATAGATCAGTGACCTACTTTCCACTGAAAAGTCTAGCAATTCCCAATGCGCTGACCAAAAAGATACCATCACTCCATGAGCCTGAATTGCTTTGTAATCCAGACAAAAGAATAAAATATAATGATGTACCAAACAGGACAGTGAACAATTTTGATAATCATGTATCAAAATTAAAAGAACAAGTAGTCATTATGTACATGTGACAGTAAAAAAAATCCAAATGATGGAAAAGTCTACTCCAAGACATGGAAAGATGCTTGTGTAGAATTCAGCAATGTTAGTTTTGCTAAATTTAACTGATAAATCACCCAACTCCATTCATGTTCCATAAATTCTTAGTCAACTGATGTTTTATGCCAAATTTCAATGCATCACTAACCAATCTCATTTTGGGCTTCTGCAAATGAATATGTAGTTTCAACTGGATTGCTAAGCCTGTCTAATTCATTATAAGTGACTGAAGTTCAGGAACTGTACTTACCTCATTAACGAACTGTGAAATGTTCTGTGCATCTTTTATCTTTTCCAACTGATCTTTAACATCCTTCAGCTGAAAAGAAACAAAATTAAAACCCATTGTAACAATAGACAACAGACAATAACAAATAAATGGTTACGGTTGAACAAAGAGTTATTAAACAAATAATTTTTAAATAAGAATCCTTCAAAGGGGCTGAAGCTTGACTGACAGAAAAAAATTTCCAGGAATTCAAGGTAAGATCATTGTTGGGGAAGACATTGTGTATGAATTCTAATACAAGATGACTGTGGCATGGCTCCTGCAATTTGATATACATGTATTTATCTCATACATAAAAAAGTTTTCTTCTTAAAAGTATGAAAAATAACATGTAAAATGTTTATTCAGGGATGTCACTGGGCTTCGATTGTGATTTAATTTTCTTAATGATGACAAAATATACCATCTTGCGATCTTTCACCCCCTCCCCCTGACATTGTTGGCTGTTTAAAATTGTATATACAACTTGGGTCTGGCATGAAGAAATTCAGAGGCACCAGGAAAGGAAGCCACAAACTTGATATAAAATGCACTGGAATTGATATACTGTTAGATAAACAAATTTGTTGTTCATGTTGACTAACCACCTCAACAGTGCATTGTTACATCATAATCCACTTATTCTGACATCTGGCCTGAGTACTGTATGCTGTGAGATCTTGGCATTTTCTTTTTTCACATTTCTGGAGGCAGAGATCAACCGGATGAGACGATATTTCATAATGGATCTTTTGGATGAAATAGTGTCAGATTATTGGCTGCTCACTAGTAATTAATATATTTATTTTGAGTGACCTCTGTATGTGGATGGTAAGTAAAATTCTTCTTCTTTTCACTCATAGAATTAAATCCTTCAGAACACTAATATTTTCTGTAGAACAGAACAGAACACCTGTGTATTCATCATCTGTTGTCCTGTTTTTTTTTTTTTAAATTCTGACATATGCATGGAAGGCAGCATCTCTCTGCCATAAGAAATGTCACACACACACACACACACACCATCCCCCCAAAACCCCCGAGATCTACTTGTTGGTCTATCTATGCTACCTGGATTAGCTACAACCAACCAAACAATGGCTAATTCCTTTTTTTTTTAAAAATGTATCCAAAATAGTTTTGTTGAAACTTCAAAGAAAACTGACCACCTTTGAAGCACTGATCATTCTGTTAAAATACTAAGCAAATGAAAAAAAAATCAGTTTCAACCAATGTTCTACAATTATTTGATGTTGCCACCACAATAAGAAGTAGACATCTGTTTGGTCTTCCAGAGCTGTCCTTTACCGGTAACTTTATTAGCACATGCACCTTTCATCAAAGAAAGCCGACTACAATCTTCAATAAAAACATATAACCTTTTATCAATGGAGGTCAGCACCAAACTTTGAAAAAAGCAATGGAATCTGATAGATTGTTGCATTGCCAAAGTGACTGGAACACACTTATTGTGCCATGAAAGTTTAATTTTTGCAGAAAAAAAATTATGCTTGTGGTTGCTACCAAAAGTGGCAGAAAATGCAAATTAAATTTCCAATCTTTTGATATAGATATATGTCCGTCAAGTTAGCTGAAGATGGTGTATCTTGCAAAGATATATGTTAAACTTTTCAATTTGTTTAAGTTTTCATTTACCTATCAATAGCTTCATCCCCTGGGTAGCCTCAGCAAGATGATACTGTCTCCAGCTGACCAAAATCTAGGCCAATTTTAGTACATGTATATGTAGCATGTAAACAGCTATAGCCATCTGCTACTTGCAACAACTGTAGTGAATTGTGACAATCGGATATAGATCAAAATGAGGACTAACATTTTTTTTTTTATATATAAAAGTTATTTGTGTTTGCTAACGGGATGTGAGTCATACATGAATGTTATAACATGTGATCTATACTCTAATTCAAAGATTAATTATGTACAAATACAGTACTTAATGGACTAATGGAATGTACTACACAAATGTCAATATACAAGTGTTTTTCAGACTAGTTTGTCTTTATTTAATCAAAAGCACATATTTTTGCACCTGCTTTTATTACCATTCCCCCTCCCCCCACCATAGTTTAGGTAAATGCATCATTTTCTTCAGCTAACTGACTTGGTTGGTTATAACACGGTCGGGTACTATGGACCCCAACTACTGTGTTATAGTGGGGTCACTCTGTATTTGGAAAAATTGGTTTCTTATTCAAATAAGTAACCCAATTATAATACCTTAGAAGATACCTATGCAGTATATGTAAGAGGTGGTGGAAGGTAAATCCCCTAAACCCAGAGACCAGCTTTAGTCCCCTAAGGTAAGTGAGACAGCTTATAGATAATCCAACTGGAAAATAGATTCCACATGTTGGGGAGCAGTTTCGAAAGGGAAAATTTTTCCTTCCTTCAAATCCTGTTGAAGTTGTGAAGATGCAACCTTTTTAAGTTTTGGATTGACCAGGAAGGTAACCTTCTGCATTCACAGCTATAGGTCCCACCTGACTAAGCTGAGTCTTTTAGAATGAAAGATACCTGAAATAAAGCTGGAGAAGTGTACACAGATCTCCATCTCACAGCATAGATCATAATGCTAGAAAACAGAGGTTGGGATTTTGTCATTCCATCTTGCCACCATTAGGTCCATCACAGGTCAATCCCATCAGGCACCTAATGAATGAACACAGAGGGATGAAGAGATCATTCCATTTATATTAGTTGGTTCTTGGATGAGTCCAAAAAGACATTAACTTTCCTTGGATATGTTGAACTTGGAGGTGGATTTGTTGCTGAAGACATCACTTTAGAAAATCCCAAAACAAGAATATAAAAGTCTGGAGACTTGGTTCTGCCTTGCCATCCAAGATAAGTCACCACAGTGGAGTTGCTGGAAATATAAAGAACCCCCATTTCCAAATAGGTTCTCCAGTCGCCAATGACAGTGTACATCTGAAGAATGCTGATATGTAACTAATGATCCTGTGGGGACCACACTCTGCTGGTATCATGTAATGATAGAAGGAGACTCCCCTCTCCGAGTCTTCTGTGTTCAGATATGTATATGACTGCTAGAGGTTGTACTTGCCGAGGTATTCCCAATACAAGTCCACTGAGGTTTCCCTACATTCAAGATGGAACCTCATATTGTGCAGACTGTGAAAGTTGATCCAATGGTCAAAGGTTCGGCATCCATCTGGACCAAATAATCATTGAAATGGGAGCCCAAGAATGCTGTCACATTGAGCAAACCTAGCAGCTGAAGGAATTCTCAAGCAGTGGATTGTCTCATACAGGCAAAGAATCCACCATTGTACTAATTCAATTCTCATTCTTGAGTAAGACATACTCTGTTTGCTTGAATGTTGAGTTCCAGACCTAGATGACTGAAATTTCAAAATGATAAGAGGTCAGAGATGTTCTCACTGACAAGGAGGAGACTGAATGAGAAGGAAAGTAACAAGTTTGTAACCAAAAGAATCTTGGACAAAGAATGAGGTACGTTGAACATGATACCAAGTCCACCAGAAGCCACTTGTCCACATGTCATAGTAAATCTTCCCCATTCTGCTGCAAATGATTGGAGTCTTCCTCCTATCAGGATTGGTGATATGTGAGGCATGTCATAAAGGTGATGTCACTTCAGATAGGAAGGGTCTCATGGAGAGAAACATCAGTGATAATGATCCCCCTCCCTTTGTCTCTTTTCCACTTTAGTTTGGGAGAACAATAGTTTTTGATGGTAGTAAATTTGGAAGGACTGTTTTACAGTTACCTGTGCTCAAAGATGTCCCTGTGATCTCTTGTTGATTGCCTTGCAAATCCCTCCACTGTAGCTGAGACTGTGAGTTAGGAAACGAAAATATCCTTGGTGGCTTGTTTGCAGATTCAGGCAACCACATCGTTAAAGAAGAGATCAGATGGTAGGTTGCAAGCAATGCTTGGCTTTATCATGGTCTTTAAGAAAGGGAGGCAGAAAGCATTACATCTCATTCCACCAGTTGTATTTTCATAGCTACTCTTATGGCTGTGGCCATAGCATGTTGGACCTGTTTGTTTAAGATGTGGGCCATTCTATAAACAGGCTTCCATGCTTCCAGTGAGATTCAGGGTGAGAGAAGTTAAGCTGTGTTTCCCTACTCAAAGACTGCCATATATACTAGAACCAACATGACATTATGCATCAACTGCTGGGTATCAAATGGAAAACTGGTGTGTGGGCTTGTAGAACAACTGACTACAACTTGAGAGATGGTGTCTGTCAGAAAATAGTTGTTTCGGACTTGTAACTGATTGATGATGCCCAAAATGTCAGTAATTGTCCAATTTTGGAAGCAACTAAAAGTAGAATCTTCCTTAATCAATGACCACCTGATGTCAGCACTGTAGACCAGGCAGTTGTAGAGAAATGAGGACAGAAGTCCGATGGAAGTGGGAGGAAACTTCAGGCTGGGTCATTTAGGAGAAACTAGATACCATTAGAAGACTTTTGGTGAAAACCCCATGTTGATATGGCATGAGAATTAGTGACAAGAATTTTCAATATGTTCATTGTAGCAGCCATATTTGCTGACAGTTCAGTACTATTTTAATTCAGGATATTATAACTTGTCTTCTGGTGAAAATCTCATGTTGATATGACAATCCATTTAGGGTCAACAGCAATAAGATTTTCAAAATGACTGTCATGATGGATATAGTAGATGTCAGACTGGCATAATTTTCATTTAGTACCAACTAAACATTCAATGTTAATATGACATTCCATCTGGTAACCGCTCCAGTGACCTAGTGGTTAGAGCATCCACCTTGGATGTGGGAGGTCATGGGTTTGATCCCCGGCCGTGTCATACCAAAGACTTATAAAAATGGTACTAACTGCTGCCTCACTTGACGCTCAGCATTAAGAGGTTAGTGTTAGGACTGGTCAGCCTGGTGTCAGGATAATGTAACTGGGTGGGACATCATGCTACATGTCTGCGGCATGATGCCCCAGTACTAGACATCACTATAAACTCCCTCACTGCAGACATCGTAGCGATATGACTGAAAAATTGTTAAAGCTACATTAAAAATCCAGATCACACACACACACACATTCCATCTGGAGAATTACCGGTAAGATTTTAAAGATGGCCATTATGGTGACTATACTGGATATCAGAATGGCACCATTTTCATTTAAGACCAACTAGACATCACAAAACAGGGCTTTCTCTTTTGATAAAGAGATAAGAAGATTTTAAGATGGCTACCATAGTGGCCATATTCAATGTCATATCAGCACATTTTCATTTTCAACCAGATAGGCATCATAAAATGTCTTTCAATGAAGATCCCATGTTGATAAGACCATTCATTCCATTCTGAAGGATTAGTGAAAATGATTTTCAAGTCAGTCATTGTGCTGGCCGAATTGAAGAGGAACCATTTTCATATAGGATCAACTAGAAAACATAAGAAGTCATTTGGTGAAAACTCCATGTCAGTATGACTTTCTGTTTAGTGGGAGAAGCAACAGCAAGATTTTCAGGATGTTTACTGTGGCAGCCTTATCTGAATGTCAGATCAGCACCATTTTCATTTAGGACCAAGTATACACCATAAGAAGTCTTACAGAGGAAACTCTATGTTAGATCATCCATTCAAGGGAGTACCAATAACAAGAGTTTCAAGATGGACCATACTGGATATGAGACTAGCAATGTTTTCATTTAGGACACACTAGAAACCATAAGAACTCTTTTGGTGAAAAAGACATGTCAAATACGACTTTCCATTCAAAAGGATTAGCAATAACAATGTTCTGAAGACGGCTGCCACAGTGGTCATATTTGATGGCAGATCAGCACATTTTTATTCAAAACCAACTAAACATTAAAAGAAGTCTTTTAGTGAAAATGTTGATATGACTATCTATTCAGGAGATGTAGCGATAACAAGCTAAGATAGCTGCTGTGGTAGCCATATTAGAAGTCTGAGCAGCACCATTTTCATTTAGGACCAACTAGACCATAGGATGAATGTGTATGTAAGCTTCAAGGCAATCCTCCAAGTAGTTAGGAGGAGTTGTACTACCAATCTTATGCTAAATGGATGGATGGAGAACAGACAACCATCACACCATACGCTGTACTGGTCACAGACCAGTAAAAACAAGAGATTAATGACAAATAGCAATACATAGTTCATGCATCAACAATCAATTTGATTAGTCCACTACTGCAGGCAATCCATTTATCTAATTCCTATACTCATTCCCAATACCAGCTGAAGGTAACATCACAATTTACAATGCAGTCATTACAATGAAAAGTTTTCAACTGAATGACCATATTTACTCATAATTCCAACTGTTCTGGCCAGAAAGGGCCTCCTGAGAAGGCTGGATATACATTGGTCTGGCATGGACGAAACAATGTGACCATATTCAGTAGATTGTAAATGTTTGATTTAAAAAAAAAGAATTTGCGAATTGCTCCCTCAATCGTTTCAAATCAAAATGACATATCTGATCATAAAAAATAATTCTAGCAGATAAGAATCCTCTATACTGATTATTTTAATCCTCCTATTCAAGAAATCTAGTGCAAACCATAATTTATGTAACATAAATATTTCTTCTACTACAACATTTTTCTGAGCTAGTTTTAGAAAACAGTAACAGACAGCAACCCAGTAATTTAATGTCTAGCCTGTATTTATTTAATGTCCAGTCATTAACATATGCCTTACCCAACAGGCCATAAAAACTGTTTATTATTAATAAAACCGTTATTATTATTATTATTATTATTATTATTATTATTATTATTATTATTATCATCTCATCATGAGAGAGAGGAGTTAACATTACATCATTTGGAGAGATGGGAACTTATCATTACACTAGAAGACAGTTAATCTTTTATTCCAACTTGAAACAAATCAAAACAGATATACATATACTTACATTTATGGTATATTTTCCCTTTGAATTTCAAATGCACATATCCAAATATAATCAGAGATTGGAAAAATCCACCATTTGGGGGGTAGGGGGTGGTACTATATCACAATATAGAACTGGATACATAGTCTACTAAAATCCTTCTTTCAAAAAAAGACATGTAGTTGTTGTTGTAGGGTTTAACACCAGCAGATAGGCTATACACGGCAGCCAGTATCAGTGGTGGAGGAAGAACCCAGAAAAACCCAGGAAAGAACCACGAACCACGAGAAGCTACTGTTAAGTTTTCTCATGTACCCACACTGGCCGAGCCCAAGACTCAATCCCATGCAGACAGAGGGGCAAGTTTGTGTGTTTTGGAAAATGGTAAACATCGAATAAAAGTTTATCTTGTACTGAAGGTAAAGTTTGGAGTCTGTACAAGTTTTGAAAATAAAGGTACATAGCTTTCTACTGCTTGTAGACATTTCAACTTTGGCAAATTTTAAGAATAGCAAGTCATTATTGCAAACAAAGATATAGATAGGTGTATGTATAGAGATTACTAACAGAATTAAATCATATCTGAAACAACAATCAAGGTGAAACAATCACATTTTCCTCAGAAGAAACCTGAAGATGTCAAGAGATGATGACAACTTTCAGTAACGCCTCATAAGCTAACTTAAGACCAAATAGATGCCATGAATGAGCCTGAACCCATACACTCAACTTATGTCATAAGACCAATCCAGATCCACTAAAAGAGAAAGTAGTTCTGTAGATCCCAGATTATCATCAGATTTGAGAGACGCAAAAATTGACTTCCAGAAAATTTAGAACCATGACTCACACATACACAGTGAAATTTAAAGAGTTCAAATATAAAGTGCTACCAGAGAAAGCAGCAGGTTTCCTTACAGATTTGTGGGATTCCTTGTTAGAGACACTGAAAAAACAATGCCAAACTAATGAGGAAGATCGTTTGAGAATATATGTTATTCACAACAGTTTGAAGTCTCCTGCTGGATCAAGTTTAGTACTCTGGCAAAATTAACACTGTCTAAAGTCAATGAAAAAATTCAACACTTTCAACAATCCAATCAACTCTTCACTTGTGGACATATTAACTGAACCAATAACTCAAAGGCACGTGTTTGTCCAGGAAAGAAAAAATGCTGTTTTTGTGACCAAATTGTGGCCTTTGAACATCATGCTACATCAAAATACATGAGAATGAACTAGAATCATACTTCAAGGAAGATAAACACAAGAAGAAAATGGAACAAGTGGATTCTTTCATTACGCAAGGGTCATGCTACCAGGCAAAGTGGGCATTTAAGTTGCCTAAAAAATTTAAACTTCACCTTCTTCTGTTAGGAAACAAATTTTTTCCTAGTAAAATATGTTTCTGCAAGAATAGTTACTCAATCATAATACCTTAGGAGAACTACTACTACCTCGCAAAATCCTGCCTACCCTGATACTACATCTAGCTGAAGGGAGCTATAAGTTGTCTGCCAACCTAGGTGGCAGCTGGACAGAATGATCTAATGGAGTGGACAGCACACCTTCTATGAATATAACTGCAGGGAGGCTGGAAGGATGTATGTGTATTATGATTGGTTAAGTATTCTCGAAGAAACATTTTACTAGGAGAAATTGGTTTCTTATTTAAATACATTACCCAATCATAATACCTTAGGAGAATAAGTAAGAGGAGTAGAGAGGTACATCCCTTTACCCCGGACATACCATCTCCAGTCCTCCAAGGTATGTGAGAGAGCTCCTAGGTGACCGACTGGAGGGAACTCCATCTGTCAGGGTGCAGCTTCGGATAGGGAAAAATTATCTGTCCACCCATAAATCTTACAGAAGTCATGAAGCTGGTTCTAAAGAAGGTGTTGACTGACTGTGTACGGCTGCGGATGTAAGTCCCACCAGAGTGAATTGGGCCTTTTAGGATGACAGATCTCAGAGATAAAAGCAAGAGAATGTGGACTCCAATCTCCATCCCACGGCTTTAAACATGGCTATAGAACAGTTCCTGTTGAATATTATAACTGGTGGCTACTGCTCTAATCTTATGAGCTGAAATGCATAAGAAGTTCATTGAGCTGGGGTAATTTCTTGATATGGTGAGTGAATACCCCACTTAATTCAGGATGAGACAGTCAGTGTTAACATATCCTCCTGTTTTTTTTTTTGGAGGTAAAAATAGGCATGATCTCCCTCAATGCAGAGGCTCTTTTCTATTACGGTACCACTTCAATCCCTGAACTGGGTCTTATAGCTGGTCTTGACCTGGTATGTCCAGACTAGACAGAGGTTTCATGACAAAAGTCTGGTAACCCATGGAATGCAGCCTATTCTTGGCAATGAAAGAGGATGCCATCATGAGTAAGACTGACCTGTCTCATTGGAAGCTGTCGTATAATTTGGGTCAGCTAACAGGGCAATTATTCGCTAATTCTGCCTGCAGTCGCTAATGATACGTGGAAGCAGGTCTTGCACTGAAGGTGCACAAGAGACACCTTTGAGTGTGGTTCGAAAAGTATCTTGTTCATCCAGGTTAAGACACAAGATAGAGACAGGTTCCACATGAGCACAGGGCTAACGTTTTTTTTTTTGTTTTTTGGCAGTGTATACTCGAAGATGGAGAGAAAGTGGGATAAGTCTTTGTTTTGTCCTCTCTTCCATGGTAATGAAAGTGTCAGCAGCAATCGTGGAACAGCAACCTTTTATTATACTTGGTGTGAAATTTCTCTCTAGAAAAAACTAGAGGACGTTAGCCATTTATGGCACAGATGCCTGGAGAGGTATTATGTGTTTGTTTGTGCACCAATGGGTGAAAGCATGCCATTTGCCTTTGTATGCTAACAGAGTGTAGAAGGCCTTCTCACAAGAGTGATTCTCACCATGACTGGTTGTGAGAATTGTTTATTTTTGAGGGCCTATTTAATATGATCCAGATTTGCAGGTTCAGCAGCTCTGGGTAGGAATGAAACAACTGCCATCATGGTTGTTTGAATAAATGAAGGAAAATACCACTAATTTTCTGTTGTGAGAGTGATGAGGTCATTGATCCACGGCTTCTCCCATCTGAGTGATGGAATGATGATAAAGTGACACACTGATTTTCTTTCTGTATCACTGTGGAATCAGAAGTGTTGGAGCGTAGACATGTGCATCCAGGCCATTCCAATCAATCGAGTGTCAATTGACCAGGCTTCTGAGTCTGGGACTGGAGATACAAAGGTTGGATGTTTGGTATTCCATCTTGTCGCAAATATGTCCATGAACAGTTAGTCCCTTTGGGTATATATCCAAGTGAAAATCAAGGGATGAAGAGATTATTTTGTTTGTATTAGTTGATTGTTCTGGGACAAAGACTTGGCAGACTTGGCAAGTGCCTAGCTGTACATTTTCCGAGGTTATACTTGGAATTTTGACCTAAAACCTTGGATGTGTGAGGTTTTTCCATGGTTTTCCTAGGAAAACCTAGGAAACCTCGGACAATGCTGATATTTTGTCCAAGGTGTTATAAGCAAACCTCGGACAGTATCTCGTACATTAAAAAAACCCTAGGAAATACCTTGAACAAAGCCTTGGACATGAGAACTTAGTTTATTTTTGCCTCGGAAAAACCTCAAAAATAAGAACTTAGTCATTTTTTAGCTTGGACATAGCTTGGAAATGTGGACTTAGAACATTTTTAGCTAGGAAATGGACTTGGTCTGTTTTAATTGTGCACTTAGAGATTTCTACATATTTATTCAGAAAGTACTTTTACATTTTATTAAAATGAATAATGTTTGTCATTACCAAAACAACTAACAAATTATAGGATTTGAATTAAAAAACTGACTTAATTAATGTTGATTGATTGATATGGTTTTACAGTGTACCATCTCAGTTCAGGCAACATGGTGCCAAACACGATCACATATTTTGGTTTCACATCTTATTTACATGGAGATAAATATATGAGATATAGAACCAAAACCTATATTCATGCTGGAGTCCCCCAGTTAGAAAAATTCTTAGCATTCATACACTTTTAACCACTTCATACAATCATGTTAGTGTAACACAGTGGTCCCAATTCTAATGCCCTTTAACCACACAGGACAACTGTAAAAAATATATTTTCTAACAGCTGAATCTAAAGTAAAATCTTCAATGCCTAAAGGGTCACATGACATGTTTCTTAAAATTTGTGTTTGTGTGTTAGTTAAAGGAATAATAATTTAAAGTACCAGTTTAGAAGGATAATAAACTATTACAGTATTAGTGTAAAATGTTTTCTGAAAAATTGCATGGCACTGTTTATTTGTCACATTAGTTACAAGAATAATAATTATAAATATACAACTGGGTCTGAAAAAAATTGCATGGATGATTGGCATGGCACTATTTTTAATTATCATTTTTCACATGACAATTGATAATAAGCACAGTTACACTGAAGTTTAATCCCTTTCAAAATGATTTGGGAAGAATGCAGCAAACACCTGATTCTGTTTTCTGACAACAAAAGCACATATAATCCATTTGGGGATTTTAAAAATATTAAACTTTACAAAGAAAGTTGGCTTTTGATGTTTAAATAAATGAAAAATGACCTCCAAAGTTATTGATGACATAAATTTGAACAATGTTTTCACTCTGAGTTTAAACCAGTGTAAGATTTTTTATTTGCAATTACTTCATATACAATTCAAGTATTCATGAAATATAGACAAACAAGGTACTGTAAAAGACATTTTCGAAGTAAAAAGGCAACATTTGTAATCCTCATTTAAGCTTTGCAAAGCCACATCTATCCTTTCAGTGATCAAGTAAACATGTATGTCAATAGTTAAATTGTTTGTCAATAGCTAAATCATGAGTGGTAAAGGATCAACTAAAAAACACAAGCTTGAGTTAATGTACTTGTAGTTGATAAAGATTTTAATTTATACACCTAAATTCTAACACCTGAAGATGAACTCTTCCCTCTGCATTTCCTTTTGGACATAGAGAGTTTTCCAACTGCAAATACATTGCAAGTTTATTTGTGGAGGAGGTATCTTGGAACTTCAACTGGTACTTCTCCAATGGATTTCTTTTCTTTAAATGCATTTGTAAATGAATTCTGCTGCTTGACCTTGCTTGTCTTAAAAAGACTGATTATGTCTGTGCTTTGTTAAAGCCTCCTTTGTTTATATGTTTATGAGACCATCCCCACCACACCCAATGTGTAATTCCTATTGCATTGGTTTTAAAATAAGTGTAGGTAGACAGTTTGGGGGGGTTGTTGTCGTTTTTTATAACAATTACATATATATATAATGTACTAAGCACTTCAAGATCTGTTGGGAATTTTTGTTTTTATTTTTAATATTTTTATTTTTTATTTTTAACCTGATGAAAAAGTGCTAGGGTCAGCAGCTTAAACGGGGTCGGTCGGTTGGCTGACTAAGAACTTTTTTGTGTGCCTGATATGGCACTTCCAGTCTGCGATGATCGTAATCTGGGAGCAATTTTATCTTATAAAAAAAAAGAGATAGTCGAAGGACCCCACGTAATACTCATAGCAGGTGATTATCTACTTACTGCGTTTAAATTTTAAAAAATATTGAGAAGTTGTGGAAAGTTCTAGGAAATATTTCTTTCGCCTTCCTCCATTGGTTGCAGAGCATGGAATTATCCAATCACAGCAGCCGATTCATCAATCACTCTTGTATGCGCCATAATAATAAATTCAAAAGTGGTCCGTTGAAAGTAAACTGGTCTGTGAAAACTTGCATTATAAAGGAGTGGATTCATCAATCGCCATGAACTTGTTTGCATTATTTATATGATAATCCTGTTACCGGAAATGTTCTTAGCGTCCTAAATATTGTTCAGCTGTGAAAGGCAATTGAAGATTACAAAGTCGGCGATTTGGTGTTGGCAAGGTTACCGTGTTTTGGGATTACAGAAGGAATTATTGGAAGGACTGGGGGTAACTTCATTTCTTTTTCATTATATTACATTAAATTTGAAAAAGATAAGAACATCTATTGGCTATCATTTCATAGCACAGGCACTTGATTCCAGGGTAAACTAATGTGTACACTCACCAATTAACACATGTTAAGTGTTAATTGGTGAGTGTACACATTAGCTTACCCCGGAATCAAGTGCCTGTGAAACATGTATAGCGTTCAGTAAATGGTATTGTTTTCATCTTTATCTCACTGATAGCTTATGTGTGTTGTTGAAGAGGGATTTTTTTTAAAAACTGTCATGAAATAATGGTAAGAAAATGGACTGAGTGTTCCTGCTTCTATACATTGTTTAACCCTGCAAAGATATATGATAAATAATAATCATAATAATAATAATAATAATAATAATAATAATAATAATAACTCTTATTATTGTTCTCATTTTTCTAATTTTATCTTTGTATGATTCAGTTGTAAATCTTTGGAAGTGAATTCAAGACTATAGTACATTTTAATGATAATTATTTAACTATGCCCGATTTGAATAGTATAAAGCAAACTAACCCATTAACATTAGTTGAATTTAGAAGAAAAGAATTAATAATGGTTTTAATTATGAATTATATTTATTAAACATGAAAATGAAATCATATTTTAAAATTGTTGAAAAAACAATAAAGTCTGAAAGATATTTAATGACTCAAAAATGGATCTTAAAATAGCCGTGTGTACATAATTATTAATAGTGCATGAAATCAGAAGAATAGGTTTATGAATAGTGTTAAAGACATGTAAGAATAGAACAGAACATCCATTCTGCAATATTTGCTTCAGTTCTTGGACTGATGTTTTATGCCAGGAAAGTGTCCGAGGAATCCTTGGACGATATGTTCTAGGAATCCTTGGACATATTGTCCTAGGAATCCTCGGACGATGTGTCCTAGGAAACCTCGGACAATATGTCCAAGGAATCCTTGGACGATATGTTCAAGGAATTTTCAGAATGCTTGTAAACCTCGGACAATATGTCCGAGGATTCCTAGGAAACCTTGGAGTATTAGTTACAAAAAAACCTTGGAAGTCCGAGGTCAACCTCAGACATTGAGAATAAAAACCTTGGACATTGGTATACAAAAATTTTGTCCTTGGACTATTACCTCAGAAAATTAGCAACTAATACTCCGAGGTTTTTCCTAGGAAAATTTGTCCAAGGTTTCCTAGGAAACCTTGGAATATGTACAGCCGGGTATCCCTGTATTCATGCTTTGGTTGCGAGGGAGGGAAATTGGTCTATTTGGTGGCTTGTTTACGGACTTCTTCAGTCTGGTTGTAAGAAGAAGGTTAGAGGACAAATGCTGTGTTCTTAGCTTGGCATTATGGTAGTCCCTCAGGAGTTGTGTTGTGCCAATTGTAAATTTGTAGCTGCAGTCATGGCATTGGCAAAAGTGTGTTGAGTGGCTCTGTTCAGTACTCGGGCCATTCTCAAGACTGACTCATATGCATACCCTGAGGTACTTGAAGTGGGAGAAGATAAGCTATGTTCCACCTGTTGGAAGACAACCATAGAGTCAAAGTCCAACATTGAAGAAGAGTGTCATCAAAGGCAATCTGATCCAAACATACGCAGTGTGACTTTGTCATCCCCAGAGCAGTGATACCACTGTTGACTGCCGGGGTTTCCAAGTGAAATACTGTAGTACGGCCATGGTAGAACCACTTATAAACTGATGATGAAGGCATGTCAGAATGTCTGTAACCCTTCCAGACTGCGGAAGTAATTGATGTTGGACTCTTTGTTTCATCATAAGATTAACAGATGCTGGCGCTCTGATCCAGGTTGTTGATGGTGTGGGAGGAGGAGGGAAGAATTCCAGGGTTCAAAGGTGGAAAACATCCTCAGTTGAGGCTCAGAAGGCTGAATCTTCCTGTGACATCAGATAATCAAAAACTGATGACATCACATGAGAACAAGCAACATCTTGGTTGGCTGAGGTGAGGCTAAGGTCCTCTGGAATGCTTGAGACTTAGCTGGCCAAGAGTGACGATGTCTGCTGCTCACTGATCTCGGAGCACGCCCTGAATTCAACAGGTAACCTTGCCTTCATATTCTTAGACTCTAAAGTAATACCCAAGTATTCAAGCTGCATAGTTGGCTTGGAAGTTTTGTTTGGTGACAGATGCACATTAAATTTGTTAAAGACCAGGCAGAGGGATTGCCACTGTTCTGTCTGGCTCACCATCTGGAGGGTCAATTATAAGAAAGTCGTCTAACAAATGCAGCACAGGTTGCACTTCTTAGTTCTTCTGTAAAATCCAGCAAATTGCATCTGAGAAAGAATCATAGACTTTTTGGGCCAGACCTACTGCTGAAAACCAATTGTGTATAGAAATAAATAATTATTTCCCCACTTAACACCATAGTAGAGCCAAAGAAAATCTTGAATAGGCTCAAGTTTAAAAGCATCCTTTATATCAGCTTTACACATCCAGCTACCTCTACCAAGTGTTTAAGATGCTGATAGCATGGTCAATGATGACACAGGAGAGTGAATATTCATCCCTGTCTATGGGATCATTAAGAGTAGTGTGCACCAAATTGTCATGTCTCTTCTGACCAGAATATTTGCTTTCTGCAATGCCCAGTGGGCTTATGCAATACAGATGGTATGGAAGTTGATCAAAGGGCCCAACAGCATATCCATTTTCCCATTTGTATTGTAGTAGCTTCGAAGATACATCTGGCTGCCGCAAAGCAGATTTCTAGCCTTTACATTCAAGAGGCAGAGTGGGCAAATTCCCCAGACCGTGTTGAAATCACTGACAAATCCTGCCAATGCATGCATGTGTGGTTCGTTTTATTTTTAATGAAGCTTTAAAAAAATTTCAGTCATATCACTAGTGTGACAGTTTATGGTGATTTCTAGCATTGGGGTATAATCTTGCAGACATGTATCATGCCCCACCCAGTCACATTATCCTTACAGCGGGTCGACCAGTCCTAACACTAACCTCTTAGTGCTGAGCACCAAGTGAGGCAGCTGCTAGTACCATTTTTATAAGTCTTTGGTATGACTCGGCTGTGGCTTGAACCTGCGACCTCCCGCATCCGAGGCAGACACTCTAACCACTAGGCCACCGGTGCAGTCCAAATACTGCCAACAACCCATTAACAAATTAACAAATTTTTTATCAGGGTGAGACACCAACTCTAATTCCAACTGGTTAATGTTCACTGGCTTCTTCTGATCAGGGTTATCTCTGATCAGGCAGTGTGTGTTTCTGTAAGTTTGTTTTCGGTCATGCATGTGCTGGCAGAAAGCCCATCTCTAAAGGTTAAGCAAATATGTATGTTGCCACATCATGCCAACTAACATTCTTTGGGAGGTATTTAAGTTATTACAAATTTCCCTGCCACTGTGTCTCACCCTATCCCTGCTAAGGATATCAGTGTTCAAACTCTTGGCTGGAAATGCCATTCTGGGAGAAACAAAAGGTTTGCTGTCCTCTACCAAAGTGGGACAAAAATTTACAATTAATGAATATGGAGCAAAACAAAGTATTGTTCCTCACTGACCAATCAACTTTGCCACTGTTGTAATAGAGATGTACTACAGCCTGTGCTGGAAACATCTTGTGGTAGTCATAAAAACCTTTACCACCATATAAGTCGAGTTCAAGGCACCTATGGGGATGTGCCTGACACATGTTACTCCTATAAATGCTAAATGCTTGAATATATTGTGGTAATGTAATAGGTTTTTCTTTGAAGCTTTAGAGGCATCTTGATTGTGGGTTGATATAGAAGGTATTAGGAGGGAGGCCAGGACCATGTCTTTACCTTCCTGAATTTATTTGTGCAGATTTGGATGTACCATCTCTATGAATGGCAAGGACTCCACTGTGTATCAATAGGTCATTTGAACATAACTGGCCATAAGGTCGCAGAAATGGATCTGAGGTTATGCTGCAGCTGTCACCATATTGATGTAGTGAATCTGCATGCCCAAAAGAATGGTGCTGGGATTGGAGTGAGCATCCTGCGTATCAATATTTCTTGCATCAAGCAAGGTGTGAACACTCTCCGCTAAAGTAGCCACCATGTTTTGCAATGCTACCACAGACTGTGATAACTGTGACACTCTCACAACATTAGGCTCAGAAGTACGCAGTTCCAGTTACACATGTATGCTATTGTCTGTTCTGAGAATAGGTTGACTATCCATGTTGTTGGTAATGTCATGAAATAAATGAATTGGATGAGATTTCCTCCATCCCAGACTGAAATTAATGCACCAACTAGAGAGTTCTTCTGAAAGTTTGGAAACAGACTAATTCTCCGGTAAAGTCAAGTCATAGCTGACCGCAGATAGTGAGTCTCGGCCAGCAGCAGGTTGATCCTACTGTTATGGCAACCTCTCTAAATCCTGTTGGCCATGTTGTTTATGTCACTGAAATGTGGAATGCTGATGGTGAGAAATCACAGATGAAATGAGAAGTGCACAATACAGATATCAAATCTGTTAAAATGAGAAGAAAGGTTTTGTTGTTAAAATGACACATAGAACCAACAGATTCCAAGGCAGCACAAATCCATAATTTTGAGTTACATGTTTCAACCTATATGAATGTAATATGGGCAAAAGTTTGCTTTCAGGAAAGATTTAAATAGTTTCAAGTTCAAAAGGATCACAAAACTTATATCTGAAAGCCCAGAGAAACTGATTAATTTGCTAAACAAGTATTACTGGAAAGTGGAGGGCATGTCCAAACTCTTGCTTTTGATCAAAAAATATCCTGCATCCAAATACAGAATTTGTGCCAACTCAATCAAACTGCTGGACTTGTGGCACATTGTTTTGTTCAATTTAAGTCAGCTTGTCAAACTTGCACTCTAGAATCAATAATGATAATATGATCTGCCTCTTGGCAATCATACAAAAATTGCAGAAGCAAAGTGATTTTGCTGATTTGCACAACTTCAGATGATGAAAAATTTCAAAGCAATCAACTCAAAATTGTGAAATTAGCTGTGTTCAGAAGACTATATTGTAAAGCAAGTCAAAAATGGGCAATAACCCGAATAAACATTGTAAGAGCAAGCAGATTCATTAATATATTCATCTTCATGAGATCACCATGTTTATCAAGTTTCATGACTATCCATCAAAAGCTAGGAGACTAGTCTTCACAGTGTCATGGACAGAAGGATGGATGGATGGTTAAAATGTCAATTATTGGATAGGTGCACAATAATCTCCTGTAATTTGTTAACCAATGATGCTTTGCAAATTTCCAATAATGTTCATTCATATTTTGGCTCATACATAAAACATGATGATATTCCTCATTTGTAACTGAATTTTTCTTAATTTCCAACATCTTCATATAGCACATGGCACATAAATATTTTACATGATTCTTTCAAAACTGTAACCCTGACCTTCATCTGCAAGTGAAATAACAATTTTCATAATGAAAGTTAGTGACCCCATGTCTTTTTTAAATTTGTTTGTCTCTTTCTGAAATTTTTTAAATTTCTTCCTGCCATGTCCATTAACAGTATAAATTGGGATCATATTAAAAAAAAATACAAACCCCTGTGAAGTTCACATTAAGCCGCAGCCCTGATGTATCACACGTTGGTTTATTATTACAGCTGGCATTTACTGCATTCCTGATACTGTCAAGTTCACTACTTATGTGGTTCTGCAAGTCAATCAGCATTTGTAGGGATGCATTCACATTATCAAGGTCATGCAAAGCTAGTGTTGATGCTGGCAAATAAGATAAAAATTGATTCAAATGACAGGTGGTGAAGAGTGTCCACTTATTAAACAAATAACGAATAAACTTATAAGCTTAATTACTGCTATGATCAAAGTGATCAAAATCTTACCTGAAATTTCACATAAATAAACTTCATGAAGCATTTGTCTTAAAAACTCTTAAATATCATTATTGCTTCAAACCACAAATTTAAAGACCCAAGGAATAATGACCCTTGTGTGTAACAATAGGACTTCTTTCCCAATATATGACTGTGGGTATCATTAAAAATGTCATTTTTCACAAAACCACAAAAATTTCTCCCACAAAAATAAGTAAACTCACAGTATTTGACCAAGTCCAAATCTTGTACTCGTTTAAAAAAATGTTTTTGTCGTAAAGTGATTTGATGGTCTTCATCTTCTTTTAGTTTACGTTAATAAAATATACATCAAGGCCACTAAGAATGCTGGATTTAACGCTAAAGTTCCATGAGAACAACTTAACATTCTCTTTACAAACTGGCATGTTCTAACATTAGAGATAGTTTAAGTTTGTCCTCATTTTAAAATAACAAATCTGTAAAGAGATTGGTCAAAATTACAATTCATCAAATCTGATTCCTTGATGATGGGATTAAGACAAGAACCTGTCATCTGATTGGTTGGTAAATACTGTGAATTCATTTCATTTCTGAAAGTATAAATTTTCTTGACTCTGCTTGTCCATACCTTTTTTGTATGGATATGTCTCTGATGGGTTAATGTGTTGAATTACTGGTGATTTTGCACAAGTACAAAATTTAAAAAAAAGATTCCTTCTAAGTGGCTGACACTCTAGTGGCTAAAATGAATTTTCAGGAATTCAAGATACAACCATTTATTCTTTTTTACTGCTGATATTTTTGAGCTATATGAAATCATCTCTGATATTCTTAAGTTATAAGATTTTCAAATTAGCTACTGTGGCAGCCATAATGGAGTAAGATTAGCACCAATTTCATTAAGGACAAACTGGACACCATTAGAAAAGCTCTGGTGCAAAACTCCATTTTTATATAACCATCCATTCAGAGGAATTAACAAGATTTTCAATATGTTCATTGTGGCAGCCATATTTGATGTCAGATCAGCACCGTTTTCATTCAGAACCAACATGATAGCATAGTCCGTGTTCTGACGAAAACCCCATGTCAATATGACTGTCTATTTAGGAGGAGTAACAATAACAAGACTTTCAAGATGGCTACCATAGCAGCCATACTGGATATCAAATCATCACCATTTTCATTAACCCTTTAGCTACGGCTGCCACATCTAAGCATCACCTGTAAATAGCTCCTGAACCCCACTGACGCATATATGCAGTGTCGATAAGTCTCGTTTACTACCCCAGTGTCGCTTATGTGCGTCTAGTTCAGCAGTACTTGAAACCCCAGTGTCGTGTCTATGCAGACGTGACCGCTATGTTAACTAAACGTTGATTGGTTGAAAGTACAGAAGTTTACATATTTTTGATTATTATAACCAATGAGAGGACTGTTTACTCAACATTTTGATACAGATTTGAAAGCTGAGAGGTTAAATTTAGACACAGTAAGGGCTTTCCTGCAATTTACGAAACACCTGTAGTTGAGATAAACAAAGATGGATTCCAATTCAGATATGAGTGACTTTGAAGGGTTCAGTGCAAGCAATATCGAAGAGTTTAATGGATCATTCTTAGAAAATGGATCAGATATTGATGTTAGTCCTGTTTCAACACCAGATGTAAGTGATTTTGAATTGGATGACGAGGAGGACATAGTCCCACTTGCACAATGAAGTGATGACCTTGCCCTGTTCGAGATCAATGATTTTGATTCTCATGTTGGTTCAACAAATGAGCTTGGACCACTAAGCAATGAGAAAGATTTTTTTCTCAATTTTTTTCCTGAATGTCTGGTGGAAAAGCTTGTGAAAGAAACAAATGATTATGCCAAGAAAATGGGGGACCAAAATCAAGACCTGAAATGCAAGATGTGAGTAAGGGAAGGGAGGAGACATGAAGTTTTCATAGGATGCAAACAATGCCAAGTACATTTATGTGTGGATAATGACTGTTTTGAGAGGTACCACTCTCAACTTTGTAATCAGAGTGTGGATTTCATTCAAGTTTTTATATGTACATATGTAAGTATTGGATTTATTTTGTGGGATTCAAAACAGTTTACATGACTGGGATTTCTTGTATGATGGGATGTAGGAGTATATAATGTGGAAATATATGAATAACAGACACTATACAAGGTAAGCTGTTTTTTATTTCACTGAAATATAGCAAAAACTAATGAAATAATGAATATAAATGTAACCATGTTTTTATTGTCAGTTTCTGTAGTCAGTTATAAATGATGTTCTAGTATTCAGCCTATCAACCAGCCTCAGCAGTCTCAGTAACTGATATGATAGCACTCAGCAGTAGTGAAACTGCACAACAGCTGTAGTAGCTAAAGGGTTAATACCAAGTAAACACCACAAGAAGTCATCTGGTGAAAACCCTATACTGATATGACTTTCCATCTAGGAGGAGTGACAGTAAGATTTTCATGACCACTGCTGTGGTGACCACACTGGATATCAGTGTGGCACAATTTATATTGAAGACCAACATGACACCAAAAAAATTCTTCCAGTGAAAACCCCATGCTGATATAACTTTCTGTTCAGACTGAGTGGCAAAAACAACATTTTCAAGCTGGCCAAAAGAGGTGCAAATATTAGTCATCTAAGAAGCCTTTTAGTGTAAACCCCAAATTGATACGACCAGCCATTCAGGAGGAATTGCAATTTTCAAGATGGCTGCTGTAGCAGCTATACTGATGTCTGAGTAGCACCATTTTAATTTAGGACCATCCAGACCTTGGAATGAAAGAGTGTGTAAAGACCCATTGCAATCCTCCTTGTAGTTTAGAAGGAGTAGCAAAATCACAGATAACAGACAGACAGACAAACAGACAAAAGGCCATCCCATATGCTCTCCTGGTCAAAAATTAGCAACCCACAAACTGAAGTGAATTCAGTTATTGCCTTGTGAGAGACAACATCCAGAATTATATAATCAGGTGTTAAATTATATGCGTTAATTCCTGAATAGAAAAAAAATGGTCATAATTTTAAGCGAGTTCATAAGATTCTTCAAAGCAGTTCAAAGTGACCTAATTTTGGTGTGCCACACCAACATACTAGGATGCACCTTCAGTGTGTGCTTGTTGGCAACAGTTAAAAGGTATTGCAATTATGAACTAGAGACAATTTTGAATACAATTTTAATAAATACTAAATATAGGTCACTGCAACCCAATTCTGAAGCATGACTAATCTTGCACCCAAGATGACCACAGTGCAACATTGATGTCAATAAGTGAAGTATAGGATTTATAACCCAGACAAGGACAGATGCATCGATGAACAGAGAAAAGGAATCTTGTATACCATGTGCTTCTCAATGCATTGGATGAAACAAATATCAATGGAACTGAATTTCAAGTTTCAACAATATTCAGTCTGCTTACCATTCCCAAGATCTTCTGCCTCTTTAAGAAGTGATGTTGCATTTATTGCTTTCTTTATGGTATCCACTACTTTAAGAACAGTGTCTGAAAAGAAAAGAGAAAAAAGGTGTTTAAATATCCTTCCCTCTGCCAAAAGCACACTTGGAGTAACAGCAATATACAGGCTGGTATGAAGGACTCAGATTGCAAGGCAATGGGAATTAACAACTTTTATAAACAGATACACTATGACAACTGATTCAGGCAGTCCTGGACAGGATTCAAACCAATGACTTCCTGGTTGTGAGTCTGGCCTAATGTTTAAGCCACAATGTAGAGGATGAAAATATTACTGCACATGTACTGTTCAATCAGATGCATAAAATTTCAACAGTGTATGGTTGAAACAAAGTATATTAGTTTAAATGCAATCAGGTTAATGATAAAGTGTCAAACCTGCCAACCCTAACAAGAATTTGTAAGAAAGTCAGTGAGGTTGTTTATAATATTTCTGGAAGTTAGACCAGTTCTCAGTAAGGTATAACATAAAATAATGTACTGCTGTTGTTGATTTGGGAAACATGCACTTGAAAAGTTTAGAAATGTGATCTGAAGCTGATGCAACATGGCAAACAATATGTGCAACAAAAACATTTGCAAAATATACTTAGAACTTAATTACATTCAGTACATTTTCAGAAACTGCAGTTCCAACCCCTATGAAGCTCAAAGGCTTGTTGCTTACTCTCTCATCTTGATATAATCTTGGATTCACCTTTAATTTCATGAGGAGATGGCTATGATCTCTCCTAAAAAGAAATATACTTAAATGAACACATGACATCCAATAAATGTAACTGTCACCATTCCTGCTTTTCTCACTAAGCACCTGAATATTCCTTTTCATACCTATGGGTTGACTGTTTAAACTTTGTATGTTACTTGTTGTCATTTTCATCTGCAACATGTTTGCATGCACTCAATACCACTTTAAAAAATGCCATTTAAGTACCAGCTTGATAATGCAAGCATTCTGCATGCAAAATATGGGCAGTGTAAACTGTCTAAGGTACTCCTATTAAAGTTAGACTGGCTCCCTGACAAATTCTAGTGTCTAATTTGAAACCCTGATCTGGTTCCAGGTCAAACATGGATGAACCAGTTATCTAGATTTCACCTTAATGAACATACTTTCGTAATGTAACTATTACTGTATTATGTACATCTGTTATTTCAGTAAGACTTATGGTCCAATTGTAAGGGTTGGCAGGTCTGCAAAGTATGTTACAAACAAATGGCTGAAATTACAAACCTCACTCAAACATGAAAATTAAGTCACAGGTACCTAATTTGGTATAATGGAGTTACTCTCCATGGGATGTATCAACATAAAGATTTTCAAGGTGCAGGTAAAATAGATAGTAATTTTCTGGGAAGAAAATTCACTGGATAGGATTATTAGTTGAAATTTTTTTTTTTAAGCTTTAATTTTATACCAAAGGTCATTACCTGTACCTTTCTAAGTTAAATTGATATTATGATATGACTTAAACAAACATTTCAGTCACAAACAAAATCTAAATGTTGCTTCATTGACAACACAATACAATAGTGTTTACCTATGAAAATGAGTCTAACAAAAATGGGGTGCTGACTTATTCCAAGCAAATTCTGTCAATATATGAATACCAACCAATGATAATTCCATTGTCATATTATCATTAAATTTCAATATTATCAGGCTACAATGAAACCTATCAAGTGACTATCTTTCGCCCTCTTTAACAGGATTGAGCTTCAAATATTTACTGGTAAACACTATAAAGTTTTGAAAATTGATCACTTTTTCACAGAGAAAAAGAACTAGAATTTGTATAGCATGACACAAGGCCTAGTAAGGTATAATACTAATGTTGTTGTTGTTGTTGTTGTTGTTATAGGGTTTAACGCCATTTTTCAGCACAAGATAGGCTATACATGGCGGCCAGTATTAATGGTGGAGGAAGAACCCTGGAAACCCCCGGGAAGAACCACCGACCCACGAGAAGCTACTGGCAGGCTTTCTCACGTACTCACGTTAGCCGAGCCTGGACTCGAACTCACGCAGACAGAGGTGAGATGGCAGTGATCTGTAACGATCAGCGCTTTAGACCACTCGGCCACTCGGGGCCCCTAATACTAATGTGAAGGTCTTATTTTATGCATTTATATGGGTGGTCAAAATAACCACCAATTATGATACAGTGTACATGTAACTTTAAGTACTGTGTGTGTGTGTGTGTGTGTGTGTGTGTGTGTGTGTGTGTGTGTGTGTGTGTGTGTGTGTGTGTGTGTGTGTGTGTGTGTGTGTGTGTGTGTGTGTGTGATTTGGATGTTTAACGTAGCTTTAACAATTTTTAAGTCATATCGCTATGATGTCTGCAGTGTGGCAGTTTACAGTGATGTCTAGCACTGGGGCATCATGCTGCAGACATGTAGCATCATGTCCCACTCAGTCACAATATCCTGACACCAGGCCAATCCATCCTAACACTAACCTCTTAATGCTGAGTGCCAAGTGAGGCAGCTATTAGTACCATTTTTATAAGTCTTTGGTATGACTCAGCCGGGGTTTAAACCTGCGACCTCCCGTATGACTTTAAGTAGCAAAGTGCAAAATTAGTGCTGAGACACCCCTCTAAAGCACACACTTTGTTATAATAATAATTAAGATTTAAATGGCCATGGCATGGCTCCTGAAGTTTTACAACCTCTTCAGCTGCTGATTATTTAATAGTACAAAGTTTTACTGCCAGGGTAAATTAGAGTTTCATTTGTTTTTCTTGCAAGATATGTTGTATTCTTGAGGAAAAAACTGTCCAAGAACTTTGTTCTTCTTCAAAAAATATGTTAATAGTTTCAATCTGTGAATGTTCATTTAAAATATATCAATAATTGCTTTGTGTTCTCTGTTTGTATTTGAAATAGCTGTCAGTTCTTAAAAAAGTTGATACAGCAAAATCTCTCAAGACTGAAAGCTCACTAAACCAAAGGGGTTTCACTAATAGTAAACCTAATTTATATGAACCATCCATAATGAAGTTAATAATTCTTCTCTGTATTTGTTTCTCATGTCCTGCATGCAATTGTTGTTTAAACCAAGGCAAACAATATCCCACAGATGCTTGTGCTGTTATTAAAATAAGCTTATTTTACCCAACTGATGAATCAATTAATGTACCTAATTAGGAAATTGTGAATCATCAGTTAATCCCACAGGAAAAGGTTGTTACAACTTATTTGGCACCAGAGCTAAAATATTTTCTATAAATCACAAAACAAAGGATACCTTCAAGTACACATGGCTCGACCATGTTGTCAGCCAATCATTACAAGATCAGTCATCTGGCAGATAGAAAATCACTCATTTCTTTGGAATACCATAAATTCAGTCTCTGATGTACATCTCCAAATAAGTGGTACAAGATATTGTGTGTATGTATATAGTGTTTTATACATTTGTGTGAGTTCTTTTAGCAAGGAATTATATTCAGATTTCAATTCAATCTAGCAGAAAAAATTCAAGAGTTTGAAATGTACAAAAACACCTCTCTGACACTTCTAGATAATGTATACTGAAACATAACTGTGTTCGATCTTTTCTCACATTGTTCTAAGATTAATGTCTGCACTGAATTCAGAAAAATCATGATGTATGCTGCAATGATTAAAAAATTATGCTTCTTTGTGTACATTACCACAGGAATTATTATGAATTCAGTTATGCATACAATGTAAAAAGAGCTGGTGAGTATACCTATACTTTAACTATAAATTCTAATCAGTAGCTAATTTTCTTGTACGTATGTGGTTCTGTGCAAAAATTTAAATATTAAATAGGTGATCTCAGTATTTTCACCATTTTTGGCAAGTACGCATCAATGGAAGTTGGTAACTGCAAGAACGGAGCCTGTATTTTTTTTGTTTAAACAGTATTTGTTAGTAGAAATATGAAAAATCAAAACAAGATATACTGAGGAATGAGCAAGTTTAAGCTTATTTGAGATCTCATCTCATTAACAATAATCTTCACTACGATAATCTGACTGATACAAGTAAAAACGGAAAGCAGGCAAAAAATTGCAAACATTGAAACTAACAAGAGACTGAAAGAAAACTGTAAATACAAAATACAATGTTGCAAGAGTATGACATGCATTGAGAGTAGAAACTGATTGTTACATGTTAAAATCTGAAAATAGTTTGATGAAAACAGTTGAGGTGGGTGGTGGAGGGTGGGTGTGGGCTTTCAACTTAAGCCCTGGTGGTCTATAGTAGTAACTAAATACATACTGGACATGCATAAGGTAGATGTGAAGACATACGCAGTGACTACACAAATCTCTTAGTTGCTATTATAAGCTTTTGGACCATCTGGAAGATCTCATCATTGGCCTCAATCAATAGCAACGCGTTACTCATTAGTTACAAAATTACGTCATGGGAAAAAATTCATATTATATGTTTTCTGACACCAAGATATTCTGTACAGTCTAAGAAAGAGCACTTTTTGCAGTTTTAGGTCCATGCATGAACAACTATTCCAACTCCACTCTCCGTCTTGTATAGCCTTGCGGATACAGACGCAACTTTTTCTTCTGATAACTAAATCATCTCAATGTTGCATATGTTATATGATTCCACTCTTTGGACCCCAGTCATCATGTTATAGCAGGGTTTCCCCATAAATATCTAAGAAAACTAATATAAACAATTTGTGACTTTGACCTTGAGTACTAGAGAACAATGAAGGCGTTAATCATTTCTGGAAACTTAGGACTGATTCAATGTGGCTTTTATGGTTTATTAACTACAGTGCAATGTCCAATAATGGTCATCTTCCTTCAAGGTCACCTACCTGTACTTAGGGTTTGATTTTCCCTTTTCTTTATTTCATCTACCTGTTTAATACCTCCTTAAAAGTCGCATGCCATAACCAGCTAAGAGTGGTATATCTACTGGAGGCTGCTAAAGGATGTTGGCTGGCATCAAACCAATATTTACTGTGCAGCTCAAAATAATATGATCATGAAATTATTATGACATCGTTATGATATAATGTGTTACCAGAGCTTACCGTAGCGCTGTGAATTCTGGAAAGATTGGATGAATGAAGAGACTCGGTGTAACATGGTGTGACAATAACTTTTGCCTGTTATTCAATAATGAAAAACAATAATGCTGACACAATATTTTAAGATTACTTGCAATAGTAAAAGTTGAGAAAGATGATGATACGGTAAACTAAAAGTACACTATGCCTTGGGAAATAATTAGAAATCATGACATTGTCCAATCGGCTTCCCATACATGTTGTTTAAGAATGTTTATGTGATCTCAAGAAATGTGCTTGCCACACTGATCCCCACTTTTCCCAATTTATTTCATCCGAGTAATCGATAATATTCTCCTGTCGAAACTGATGAATCTTTAAATATGTATTCAGCAATCCTGCATCTAGGATGTGGAAGGTCACGGGTTCAAACCCCATCCAAGTCATACCAAAGACTTATACAAATAGTACTAGCAGCTGCCTCACTTGGTGCTCAGCATTAAGAGGTAATTTCTAGGAATGGTCATCCTGGTGTCAGGATAATGTTACTGGGTGGGACATGATGCTACATGTCTGCAGTATGATGCCCCAGTGCTAGACATCACTATAAACTGTCACACTGCAGACATCGTAGCAATATGATTGAAAAATTGTTAAAGCTACGTTAAAAAATCCAAATCACACATACAGCAATCTTGTGGATGTTTGGTGATGTGGTGCCAGATCAAGTACTTCTGTATGTTTAGGTACAGAGATTTATCAAAGCAACAAAATGCATACCAACACATAATTTTTTTTCAAATTTTTGATTGCTTGGACCATTAAATATGTCAAATACACAATTTTCAGAAAGTTTAATATTAAAAGTTTCACCAGTGATTATCTAAGAGGATGCACTGCAGATCATTGCATGAAAATGCATAACAGAAGACTAAAACAAATTAGCTGTTAAAGATCATACCATTAATTTCTTTCTCCACGCTTTGTAGACCTGATGCCACTTTATGATTTGCTTGACTTTGAACATCCTGGAAATACAGTAAATAAAAATGTGAAACAAAAAATTATTTTCTTTTCCTTACTTTTAAACAAGTCATTCCTCCCAAACTTATTTTTTCTATATTCAATAGTCTGATCTTTTGACCTCCACATCACTTAAGACTGTCCTCTGTAAAAACTTTTTACATCTTAAGAGAACAATTCTTGCAAACTGAAAATGTAGCAATCCAAAACAAAAATTATCTTAAAGGTCACTGGCCACCTATATTGTACAAATGTGTGATATGATAACAGTCATAAACAAAACGCATTTGTTATGTGTGCACACCATAAAAATGTTTAATAGACTTAAAAATCCGCTTTCTTAAATGAAAAAATTATTCGGCAATCTCCGTAAACAATCAGTAGTTTCCATGTGCCAAAAACGGAAATGACGTACATTTATCCCTTCTATTCAACCTAGCCATTCAAGTGTTTAATTTCCCCACATAAATATCTATGTGATATATCTTACAATCGTGCTTTTGTACAGCATATATGGTGCACTGTGTTGCATATGGATGTAACCAAAAGAGTGATGATGGGAAAAAGGGTTATTTCTTTTTCCGAAAAGACCCTGTTTACCAGAAAAAGAGTCGATTCAAGCTGTGGGATCAAATAGGGCGAGGGATGGGAAAGTTGTATCATTTATGCCGGAATATAGTCAATTTGGCCCAAAGACAATTCGACCCAACTGGAAAGACAATTCGGCCCAACTTAACAAAAGTTTGAACAAATTCTTTTTCTTCACACAAGAAGATACTATGTAAGATAGGTTTTAGGAAAAAAAACTAAATTTAAACAAACTATCTTGATATTCTTTCAAAGAAAATAATCGTACTTCGTAACGTACATATATATGAGAGAAAACACTAACTTACATATCTTGCTCGTTCTAATTAAAATATTTATATAAATTTTTTTATGCTAGAAAAATATATGCATCTGCACAACAACATTCTCAGTTTAAGTCTTCCAGTCAAATTATCAATATTGATTTATAAAACAATAATATTTAACAGATAATATTCTACAGAATACGTATTCATTTTTCTAAGGGTAGTGTACATGAGATATTATAACTAATATATTTAATGTTAGGCTTCAGGCTGTAACACTGCTGCATATAATACACACTTGATTACACATGAAAGAAAGAGAGAGAGAATAATGTTGAGCATTTTGTCATTGTTTAGTTGCTGCAATATGAAGCTCTTACCAGTTAATTTTATTGTTTGTTTTTATTTTTCAAGTTGTCTTAGTGTGTGCACGCATAAATTAAAAGCTTGTCATTTACTAGTCAATATCATCAATCATATTTGCTCCATTATTCATACAAATAAGGAAGGAAATAATTTTGTGTTGAATTTGTTCCCCCCCCACGGTACAAAAAAATTTGATAAACATAAACTTATTTGAAAATAAAATGAAAGAAACTAACCTTATATTGTTATCATTTATTCCTTCTTTTTTCATCATGCGAAATTTATTAAAGAAAAAAATATATCCACGAACTCCATATATGTAGCGGATGCCGGCTTGCACATGCATCCTTACTGTAGTGTGTATCGCTTATGTCAAATAACAAAATCACAAAAGAGACGAAAACATCACCCGATTGCTTGTATTGCATCCAGGTTTAACTATACGACAGCATCTCACAAATAAAAATCATTATTTTAAAATACATTCACTGTGAGTACAAATGATAATCTTTTTGTTAGCATGGGTTACAAAAGTATTATTAAAGCAAGTTATTGTTGTGTATACTACTTGCCCTGCAAACATCAATTATGATTACATATGGCAAACAAATAGAAACCCGGGTGATGAATAAACACAACTGGCAGCAAGCAATAAACTCCTTGCTTAAACTTACTGACAGGATATCAAATACAAAGGTTATTTTATTACAAAGCAAACCAACCTCAGAAACTGACTTTGGTATCTTTTAAGTGTACTGTTTTTTTCTTATGAAGTAAGCCAACATAAGGAAGCCAAATTTGGTTCCTTTGCATTCTTTTAAGTGTGCCGTTTTCTTTTTAATAAAGTTGGCCGACATAGAGAAGCCAGCATTGATTCCTTTTTACCTGTATTAACGGGAATTTTCAAAATAAATTGAAACAATGGAACAGTTTTGAAAGCGACACAATCTAGTACGTCATGCACACATATCGATATAGGGCTAAACAGTAAATTAGTTTTCAGTAGTTTCATCTAAATGTTCCCTATCCATAGTTAATAGTGTTTTATTTTTTGACAACAAGAAGCATGTACTTCGTCTTGTGGGGATAAATGTATGTCATTACCGGTTGGCGTCCTCTATAGGTGGGAAATCATAGCTAAGGGGAAGTAACAGCATTGTATACTTCTATTTCGAGTAATTAAATTATTATTTCTTCTTTACACTTGATAATTTTTTTGTTCTTTTTGTGCAAGTATAACTACTTTTATTCATGTGATGCAAATCTGATGTAAAAACAAAAATGTTGAAGTATGGCTGGTGACCTTTAAGTTAATGACAGATTGATGCAAAATGACATTACGACCAATCTGTTTTTGTTATGAACTCTGTCATGTGTGAGACTAAACTAGAGGCTTAAGTAGGCTTGAGAATGCTCACCTGGCTGACATAAGCCTGACAGCCAAATGAAAGACCAGTAAGCCATGTAATCTGGGTTATGACAAGGCTTCTGTCCAACTCTGGTTAAATCATATTGAGTGGTTTTTGAGTAGTCCCAAGGTTTTTCTATTTTTAGTAACAAAGGAATTGCATCTGGAATGCTATCTGTCAAATTCTTTCAAACATTTTTTAAGAACTAAAAATTTGTTAGTACTGGCAGCCATATTTAATGGATGGTCACTAGTATTTGCAAAAAATTTTAAAAGGCCATAATGTAGTGATGTTCTCTGTCAAATGTGGTCAAATTCTGCCAAGTGTTTTACAAACAAGTTATAAGAACGTTCTTCAGCTCTTAGAGACAGTGTCAAACTGAACTATATGTAAAGAGTCCCTTAACAACAGGCAACCAACTGTCCATCTACATGAAAATGGCAAAACATGGGATAAATAATGCCATCAAGGTATATAGAGACAATATTTCTACCCATCCAGGTCAGTCAGTGCACCACAAGTGTTGGCTTCTTAATTACTGCTATACTATTGTCATTCAGCAGGGCAAATGAAAGCTGATGAAAGCCCATTACAGAATCTGCCTCACAATCTATGCTCACAAGGTTCACAGTTTAATTTCAATCAACAATATTTTGTGGCCAAATAAATGGTAGAGACCCCTGGAAAAAAAAAGAAATGTTTTTAAGTCTTATCCATTTAAATAATTGATTTCCAAAAGAAATCAGAGCTAATGTGTAAAGAATGGGGTGATAATTGGGCAAATAAAGTAATGAGTAGGTTTTACTTTGTTCAGGACCTTACTGATGCAATCTATCACCAGTCTGGCAATGTGAACTTTAGAACTGGGAAACAAGCTCAAAATTTATTTCAGCCTATGGGCCACAAGCACAGCAGTCAATCAAGCGGTAGACATTAAAATTTAAACAATAAGCAGCATTTCTCAAGGCGTAAGTATTTTGAAGATAACAATGAGGAGCAGATCAAATCTTCAGATATAGTGGAGAAAATGAAGGTGACGAAGATGCTTATGTCAGAAAAAAAGTTATAGGAACATTTCAGATCATAAATCATTATCGCAGAAATTAAAGGGAAGCCTAAGATTATCACCTTCTGATGTACACTGCTCTCCTTTTAGCACAATTTTTTTACCAGTACCCAAAGCATCAAGATCATGCTGCAGAAAACAAGTCATCATTTAGACAGCTGCAATTTTGACCAAAAGTGATGGTAAATCTAATGATGCAATTTAACTCATCTATCCATTTTTCCTGAAATATTATCAGTAAAAATTTTTAGCATGTCTCTGTTAGTCTTTAACTTCAGTTGAAGGCAATTTTCACAGACTGAAATACTAACATAAAGACTGCATCAGCTGGGCAAGCTATTATCCAAGCATAGCATCCTAGATTTCTAACCGCACCAATCCAAATCTGGCTGGAGTACATATACATCATCACTTTGTTTTCAAATTTCTGGAAGATCCTCTTTTGTACCTTGGATTTAGCTGTTCATGATCAGATACGTAGGTTAGAGATAAATGCTGATGCACCCCATAGTACAGATATTCTTGGAACAGTTCTTGGACTCTTCGTGCAGTATGTAGCAGACAATGTTGATTACAATCTCAGAACCTTGGATGGTCATAATACCTTTCATGGGATGGAAATAATTGCCAGTAATACCCCAGGTACCAGTCTAAAAACTTTCCAAAAACAGCAGATGACCTCATTGCCTTTGCAAACACTGACATATATTTCTATAAAACCCATGTTCTCCTATCTGATATTTGAATGTTGTAAGCTCCTGGTTAACAAAATATGAGAAAGAGAAAACTCTCAACAGAGAAATGATCCACTGCACATATTTGGTCGGTACTGCTTTGGAAGCAGCACATGGAATTAACTGATATACTCTGTAGGATCATACAATCAGACAACTGTCATCTTCATCTGCAGTCCATACATAAAATACCACAATATTTCTCTGCTGTGAGGTACAACATATATGTTAAATCAGCTTACATATACCTTTATAGTAAAAGTCATACTGGTTAGGTATGCACATTAAATAAATTAAGTATAAATTGTTGTTTAAAAATGTAATACTACTGTAATTTTGTTTAACCGAAGTCTATTCAATCCTGATCATTGAACGATCTGCACCTTAACTGTTATCAAGAAATTCCAAATGAAAATTATTGATTGCAATGGATGGTGGCCAGGTACTAAACTGGGTCAATAAAAGATCACATCACAATATAGGGTAGTATGAATTTGTTTATCAATATGCCTAGCTTTCATTGTATCATCACCGAGTTCAACATTCAATCTGGGTTGTAATGGATCACACCGTTAGGTTGATCTCATCCAAAAATGTCCACATACTTTAACATAAATTATGCCAGATGCACCCCTCAGAGTGTGTAAATAATGACCTCCCAAAAGAATATGGATGTATGAGGATCCAAATAAAGTGAATAACTGTCATTTAAGGGAATGTATAACCGAATTCTAACAAATAACAGCCATTGCTGAAACAATTGTTGTTGAATGCATGGTGACTTATATGTCTTTTATGATAAATAATGTTTGAGCTTAAGAGAGAACATCCAGAAGTGTGCTCTGCTTTTCGAAGACAATCACCATTTACTATGAAAAAGTGATTGCTATGGGAGTTATTAATTGAACTGGTGTTAATAAAAAGTATCAAGCAACAGGTGGTCTTACAAGAGAATGTGGAGTGATAAAGTCCCAATAAGCACACAAAGACCCAATAAGCACAGTTTTGCTTCCAATGTTAGCCTGTGCAAACATCAATAGTTCTATACAGAAGCTTACCAGTACTAAATATCAAACAAGGGAACAACATAAGTGGGGCAAGACAGCAAGAAAAGAAAGGAACCATAAGAAAAACTAAGAGTCCTTGATTTCTTTCTATTGTGGAAGATCTCTCTAATGCAATACTGAGACAGATCTGATAGCAGATGCCTCTTTAAACTGACAGAGTGAACAAAATGGGAATGAAAGTTCTAAAGTTTGTGTCAGGTCTGAAAGTAGTGGGCAATTCATTCAGAGGAAAGCAACACAGTGACACAGAGCACAAGGACTACAGTATGCATAGGCAGAGAAGCAATTCAAGTTGATCCTTGGTTATCTTTTAAGATATATCAGACTTATTTGCTTTTAAATGCAGTAGAGCCCCATCCCCTCTTTTTGACTCTTCAGGTCTTCTAATAAAATGTACAAAAGCCAGCAGTTGTTGATGTAATATGGTCCCCTGAAGGACTGTAGTAATCAGAAGCAACCAAATGACCCAATGTAATATGTCCTTGATGGAAGATCACTTTAGCAGCATATGCCATGGGCAAGAGGTGCCCAATGCTCTTCGATTCAACAAATGAACATTCACTATCTCACAAGAAAGTATTCTAAACAAACCATCTCATCTGATGATTTGCTTGAATCCATGACAAAGGACATTGTGCATCTACACTGCATTGAAGGCATGGTTGGTTCAAAGGTGATTTTCATTTTTAGTCAACACTGACAATAAACAAACTTTCATAAATATACACAGTCAGAAGCTAGAGTAAAGTGGACATAAAGATTCCATGCCTTGGAAGATGGAGATATGAAGATAGCATAGTCTGCAGTTGCATGTGTTGTTTGGTGATGTTTGGGTTGGTGAAGATAATGCAGTGCTCAAAACATCCAATAGCCTGATGCCCGGGGTCCTTCAAATTTCAGATCTGGCCCCTCCTGTATTCTAAGTTAGGTGCTTGTTGAGCATGTCGCATAAAGAAAAAGAAACTAATTTGCCTGAGAAAACTCTTGATTGAGTTGATGAAATCTGGAAATTTATTTTGAAGATGTCTGAAGACAAGTAAATTATTCATATTTATCCCCACATATGCCCCTTACCCCTATGAAGATCTCTATTTATCATACTTCTATCGAAAGCTCTAAGCTTTGTGAAGAAAGCGAAGCATGTGGCCTATGAATGGGGAACAGACTGCCTGGGTTACTAGTATTAACTAGTGCTCACTTGGCTTTAAGTTAACATACACATACTTGCAATTCTAAAATACTGTTTTGAATATGTATGTACCAGAAACCAACAACAACCAGTCTATTGGGTACCTGAACTGTCCCACTGATTTTTGCTACCAGTGCAGTTATGAGTGCCAGCATAATTGGATTTAAGGCCAGTGTGTATACATTATAAGCTGTTAACTGGTTACTCTATTGTTGTAATCTGGAGATTTAAGGCCAAATGCAGGATGTTTTGTTTGAGGTATTGTAAGTAATAACAGGATCAACTGTGGTCTTGTTGGCTCTTTTGTCTTTGATAATAAAAATCTGCCGACCTTTGGTGGAGCTGAGATCGGCAAAACGCTTGTGTAAGTATTTTGGTTTTTTGACTTGTTTAATTGCTATTGCATTATTCCAGGTGTTTGAAGTTAAAGTTGAATGAATAATAATTCAGCTGCCCCATGCTCTCACTTACTCAAGTGTAATGAAATACTGGTTAAATAAATCATGCGACACATATACACAACATTAAAAGTGTAAACAGAAACTGAAAAATCAAGACATACTTTTGGTGCTAATGAACATAAACACTGATTAAGAAGGAGAGCTAAGATGGACACTGTAAAAGCAATTAGAAAATGGCTAACCTCAGGACCTGGAGAAAAACCCTGTGTGAAATTGTTCGAGATCCAAATAATCACACAAGTCAATTTAATATGATTTTGATTTAAGTTTGGGCTTATGGAAATTGGCATCAGGCTTGTGGAGTTTGAGTTGGGGCTTGTGATATTTTAAGTTACCAGCCCTGGACCTGTGTCAAAATATTTTTTCTCTGAGCTCTGTAATGACCTCCTGGTCCTTCTACATGGTCATGCCAACCTTTGGCCCATGATATATTCTTTTAATCTGATTTAATTCAAAACAGACAACTACAAAGAAAATGAAAAATTAAAACATTAACTAGACAAATGAAATCTTGGGAATTGAAACATGTACCATTTTTAGTTAGGACTAACTAGACCATGGGATGAATGTGTGTGTAAAGTTTCATGGAAATCCTCATAGTAATTTAGTCAGATTAGCGATAAAAAACTTGTGCTAATGGACAGCTGGACATTGGTCAACAAATAATGGACAACAGACCATCAAATAAGCTCTTCTGGTGTGTGACGAGTGGAGTTAATAATAATGTTGATAGTCTTCTATGTTTGCATTGGTGTTTACCTAAGACATACAGAATTTGCTACAGGCCAATATCTACTTGAAAAATTAAAAATGATTTCTTTGACAATTAGTTTTAGAATGGGCTAAATTTTACACAAATTAACTGGTCCTTGAGTGACTGTGAGATATATCAATGTTGAAACAGGAAATCTGGACCTATTGTCAGAAACTTCTGCCAAGAGAATGCTTAAATATTTTCCTTTTCTAGTCAGATGGGCTCATTCATTCAAATAATGCATACAAGAGACACTCCTCATATTTATTCTTGATACTTTAGTTGGTAATGTATTTTGTAAGGTAAATTACTGCTTAAAATTTATAAACTGATCCATTATATGAAAATGGAAAAAAACAACCTATTTCTGCCAATGAGAATTGCAAAATAATTTGCACGTATGCCAAGCTGAGTTCATTATTTCCAAAATAAACATAAAACTGGACCTCACCATTGGTGAACTCAAGATTAAAATAAACTTTTCTTAACTATGCAGACCACACTGGTGGCCTAAGACATTACAGCATCCACCTCGGATGCAGGAGGTTGCGAGTTCGAACCCTGGCCAAGTCATACCAAAGACATAAAAATGGTACCAGCAGCTGCCTCACTTGGTGCTCAGCAGTAAGAGGTTAGTGTTAGGACTGGTTGGCCTCGTGTCAGGATATGTGACTGGATAGGACATGATGCTACATATCTGCAGCATTATTCCCCAGTGCTAGACATCACTATAAACTGCCACACTGAAGACATCATAGCTATATGACTGAAATTTTTTTAAAGCTACATTAAAAATCCAAATCACACTCACTATACTATACTGTCAAGGAAAGCACATGATCACTGATAATTTTACACAAATGTAAACAATATTTTGATAATTTTCTTACTACACCTGTAATAACAATACTGTTATGTATATCTATAATGCGTGTTTATCTTTATCCATGATTACAGATTGCGATGATCATTGATAAACAACATATAACATAGCTTATTTTTGTCTATGATCAAAGATTCTGTTTTGGGATAGTGATGCTATAAATTGGTTGTTTACAGCCTTGATAATGAATCTTACAGTTTGGGGTAGTTTTCCATTGGTATGATTGAGTATTGCAACATATGTGACGTGGGGATAAATAGTGAAATATGTCACATGGAGATGAAATGCAACATAGAGTCATAATAGAGTTGTGGAGATGTATATAAGGTGAGAACTGAACAATTATTCCTATTCCTATTTTTATTTACTGTTCTTATTTTATTTTCAGTCTGCAGAAGTATTTAATGTTGTATTTAGATTTAATCTGAGATGAAGTATTTATTTCAATTATTTATGGAATTACAAAGTGCTCATATGACTGTTTGAACTAAACAATATTTTGGGATTATTGTGAATTCACTCAAAGACATTACCACTGTCATACATCAAAACTGTTGTCACTTAAGAACATTCAAGGCTATTGGTACATCAGCACATTCAAGACCTGAAATTCACTTGGAATACTATTCTTTTGGACTTGTGAAAGAACTCTGAGGATTATTTTGGATTTAATTCACAATACTGTAAGTTCCTCTTAAATTTTCATTTATAACAGAGAATTAAATTATTTCTTACATTTTACAAAACTTGTCAGTTTTGCTTCTGTCTGTTACTGAATTTAAGACCACAGTCATAACAATACTGATTACATCATGTTATGTGCTATTATCAGAGAAATATGGTTAGGTAGGACTAATGGCAGATGCACTGTAAATAATCATCATGCCAAGGACAAAGCAAGTTGCACCAGGAATTGCATCATACTGACATTTTTTCACTCTAAGGGAGGATGTAAACACATCAAACGGATGGTGCATTTTTTTAGCAAGAAAAAGAAAGCTAAACAATAGTTATGAAATTATTTTTTATGACATACGGTTTGCTTACCTGCACAGCCTTGATTGCAAATGTTTTTAAATTGTTCACATTACTTTCCAGTCTACCAACAAATCCAGCATTATCTGTGTTCTCTGTGGCTCTATGAAGCAGCTCTCCACTTAAAGTTGCCATTATTGCCCCAACCCTGTATCAAAACAGAATATTAATCAGAATTTTAAGCACGTTTGTGCCCAATATTTGCTTCCCTGAAAGGCAGCAAGTACTAGGGGAGATAAAGTCATTTAGCAGTAACACATAGCAAATTTTAAATACAAAATTTACAAAATATAGCAAAAATTTTAGTTATCCCATGATTTCCACTCATCATTTTATTTATTTTGATTAAAGAACAATAACTCTCTTGATTTTTAATATCTTTGATCATGGTTAAGGTTCATGTCATATAAGTATAAGAACACTGTACACAACACTGAACATGGCAACTGGGCATCACAGGAGGTCAAACTCACCATCCCATCCAACTTTTGTCAAATTTACACCAATAGTTCAAAATGCTATTACAGACATTAGATAGTAGAGATACGGCTACAAATTTACTTTCTGTGCCACTAGCAACTGCAAGTAATAACAATTATTGTTAAAAATCAATTGTTGAAATATCAACTAGCACAACTAACAAGAAGCCTAAGGAGGCCCAATACAGCTCACTTACGTAACTTTTGAACATTTCACTAAGCAGACTTATGAAGCATCATAAGAACACAACCTATATAAACTATCTACAAAGTTTAATACAATGCTGACTTTAGCTATTTACTATTAAGATCAAAATTATTTTCAAAGATAAAGGGATAATTACTGTTTATAGTCTCTAGCTCATAATCAAAGTCGTCCATGATTTTTAAATATTAAGTTTCCAGAAGAAGCATTAATTTGTGGTCTACTGAAACATGGTCATGTGGCTTTCACATGATATGAAATTATAAATTTTCTCTACGGCATGGGTTTCTTTACTCTTACTAATTAAAATCTGGAAGCATTTCTGGTCAAAATCATACTGGGCTAATTATTTTTTAAACTTTTTATTGAAATGTAAAACTACAAATGTCAAATAATGAGTTATTTGTGTCAATGAGTATAAGGGATTAAAAAAAAAAATGCCCAATGCATGATGTGAAAACATATAAATGTCAAATGTTTGTGCACTTTAAAATAGCATTACTAGCAACTATCAAACTCTATTTCACGAAACATATCAAACTTACTTCTAAATATTTCAAAATTTTAAATGTGGTCAAGTTTTTGAAATACATATATTTACTTGCTAATAAATATATCAACTCAGACATGGTTTTACAGGAAGTACATTTTTACTGGTGCAAAATCAACATTGGAAAACCAATTGCTTGTGAACAACTACGGTTAATTATGAAATTTATTCTGATCCTTAATTACAACAATGCACATTCTTTATATTGTTAATTACAACAATACACATACCGTATTTACCGTATATGTTGGAACACCATAAATTAATTTTGAAAGTAATTTTTTTGTGCACTGTATGTTCTGGGACACATCTTTTTTTCTGAGTCATAAGTTGTGGGACACCTTTTAAATCATTCAAAAATTACATGTTGGAAAATGCACTCCAACTGAAATTTTATTTTAAAATATATAAAACTGTGTACTTGAGATAAAACTGTTTAATCCACTGCAGCATAATCTCCTTAACACAACCATTCTCCTGCACACATATGATCCATTCTTTCAGTGCATGAATACTTTTTTAGCTTTATAATACCGTGAAAAATTATCGTTTGAGGCAACACGTAACCTGATGTGGAAACTGCAAGGACTGAAGTCAGATTTTTCAAATCTGCACCAGTCGTGCCAATTCTCACACTTTTGACCCCAATCGTATAGTCAGTCCGTCAGGAATGAGATCAAAGTACACTAGAATTTCATCCAAGTTGATGGTCATATTTTCGGCAAAATCATCTACTTCTCTTCTGGCCTTCATGAATTCATCAAATCCAAAGTCGGCTTCCTACGAAGTTTTGTCAAAACCAGATCAGAAATAGTATCATGAGTGGTAATAAATACAGATGATAAACAGATGCAGAATCACCCCACTCATATGTATTGATCTCACTCACAAAGTCATGCCAGATCTTGATCACATATGCCTATATTCGATGTTATTCAAGTAAATATTTCCTCCAGAGTGGTAACAAGCTCAGTCAACCTGATGCAAGATCAGCACATTAATATGCATGGATCTCATTCATTATCGAACTTGGCCTAGATCTTGATGATGTAACCATATTATAGACCAAAACTGATAGAACTCAGATCAGAAATACAGACTCCAAAGTAATAACATGCTCTGATGCAGGATCACATTATCATGCACAGATCTCACTCATTATCAAATACATTCAAAATTGTAATAATATACTGTAAGCATACATTCCAAGCTTGATCAAACTCTGAGGGGTAACAACCTCAGCTAATCTTATGAACATACAGTGTGACCCCGCTATAACACGGTAGTTGGGAGCCATAGAACCCGACCGTGTCATAGACCGAACCGTGTTATAAGCAACCAGGTCAGTTAGCAGAAGAAAATGATACATGTACCTGAAAAAAATGTGCGCTGGGGTAGGGGTAGGTAATAAATGCGGGCGCAAAAATGCGTGATTCATTGGCACAGTTATCATCTTAAATCGATGCATATTAAATGAAAAATACACCTGTAGTGAAAACAGAGAAGGCATATATAATATTTTACTTTATTCAGAGAACCACGCATTGGTACATATACGTGTATACTGTTTATATATACATGTCTAATGCATAGCAATAAATAAAGTATCAACACCGTGTACTCACCCGCGAATCACGCCACATACATTGAATCCACAATACAAGTAATTCCATCAAAAATATGCACACACACACAGATTTAAAATATTCAATAATTTTGTCACAGGTCATATAGGTCTGAATTCAGTTTTAAAAAAATAGCACAGTCACATAACGAATGATGAAGCACATTTACTTTTCATTACGTCCGAATTCGGTAAAAGTTTCCGTTTTAAGTGCCGTCAGTAGAGTTCATAAGCATAAACTTTTTTCCTGTGAAAAGGAAACTTTAACGGCGCAGTAAAAATGTTCCCGTCACGTTGGAAAATGAAACAATCCATCAGATTCCATTGCTTTTATTTAAGTTCGGTACTGACTTCCTTTGAAGAAAGGTTCTCTGTTTTTATTGAAAATTGTAGTCAGCTTTCTTTGATGAAGGGTGCATGCGTTATTGAAGTCACCGCTAAAGGACACTTTGGAGAACCAAACAAATGCCCATTTCTTATTGTGGCAGCAACATCAAAAAATTGTACTGCATGATTGAGAGAGATTTTTTTCCCATTTGCTTAGTACATTTTCATAACAATCGGTGCTTCAAAGGTAATGTTTTCTTTGAAATTTCAGCTACTATTTTATCTAGGTACATTTTTTTAAAAATTAATTGGCCGTCATATGGTCAATTGTAGTTACGGTTCCTCCCTCCCTATTGAATAGACAAGTGAGAGGTTTTTTTTGGTTTTTTAACATTTATGGTAGTGGAGTGATGCTGCCTTCCACACATGCGTCATTAATTTAAAGAAAGGGTCAATCGACGATACGGATGCAGGTGTTCTGGTCTGATGACAGGGAATACTACAGAAAATGTGAATGTTCTGAAGGATTTAATTCTGAGTGAAAAGAAGAGGAATTTTACTTACCATCAACATACAAATGTCAGTCTGTGTAAATACATTAATTACTAGCGAGTGGCCGAAAATCCGACGAAAGATAGATTATGAGATAATGCCCCGTCCCATTGATCGCCGCTACCAGAAATGTAAATTTGAAAAAAAAGCTTATATCTCAAAACATACGGTACTCATGCTAGATGTCAACATAAGCGGATTATGATATAACAATGCACTGTTAAGATGGTTTGTCAATATGGACAAAAAATTTGTTTATGTAACAATAGATAAATTTGAATGCATTTTATATCAACGTTACAGCTTTCTTTCATGGGGCCTCTGAATTTCTCCACTCCAAACCAATGGTTGTATATACAAGTTTAAACAGCCAACAATGTCGCAAATAAAAAAAAAATCGCCAGATGGTATATTTTGCCGCCAATAAGGGAAAAAAAATTGCAATTTGCGACATTGGCGAAGCCCTGCGCGATTCCTGAAAAATTTTTACACGTTAATTTTCATACTTTTAAGAAGAAAACACTATTTTTTCGTGTATGAGAAAAATGCATATAAAATTTCAGTAGCCACGCCACAATCATCTTGAATTATTCATACGCGATCTCTTCCCTAAAATGATAATAAACTTATTTTTTTGTACTTTTAAGAAAGAATTTTTTTTTCGTGTACGAGAAAAAATATGTATGTGAAATTTTGGGAGCCACACCACGACCATGTTATATCCGAATTTGTGTTATAACGGAGCGTGCTATAGCGGGGTCACACTGTACTTGGATCTAGCTAACTCATCCAAGATCTTGATGATAAATGTATATATATTAAAAGACTGATCAAAATCCAATCGGAAATGTGGCTTCCCAAGTGGTAACAAGCTTAGCCAATCAGATACAATATAACCTCATTAATATGCAGGTATCTTGTTCATTATCCAATGTTTCTGAAGCTCTATTCCAAGTCTAACTGGAACAATATCAGAAATACAGCCTCTAAAGTGGTAATAAGCTCAGCCAAAGATCACCTCTTTAATATCCATGGTTCTCATTTATTATCCAAGTCTGAGATCTTGACATCAGCATATATTAACAATTTCATCAAAATTATATCAGAAATATCAATTCCCAGTATATAAACAAGCTTAGCTAATGGGATGCAAGATCACCTCATTATTATACTGTATATAGATCTTGCTCCTATTGAAAATGTTCAAGCAACTGATGACGTAAACCTACATTCCATGACTGATCAAACTCAGATTTAAAACAAATATGGCCTCCAGGGTTGCAAGAAGTGAATGTTGACTTATGGACATATGCCAACACTGGAAGCCCAAGCCATAAGCTCGATTGGTGTTACAAACAAGGATTTCAACCCGTTTCTCTTTCAGTATGGCATTTATCAAAGTTTAAAGACTACTAAGGTCAATGTCATTGAAATGAGGTAATGAAAGTGGCACTGGTAAGAAATTGCCAGTGCACACTTTATGGGGGTGGGGTACTACAAAATCAACATTTCTGCTGTCAGTGCATCTCAATCTTAATTTGAAATGCCAAAAAAAGTTTGTTTGATCCAAGCACTAATCTGTTGTTGTTGTAGTAGGATTTAATGCCACTTTTCAGCACAAGACAGGCTATACATGGTGGCCAGTATCAATGGTGGAGGAAGAATCCGGGAAAACCCCGGAAAGAACCACCGACCCACTAGAAGCTACTGGCAAGCTTTCTCCCGTACATACATTGGCTGAGCCCAAGACTCAAACCAATGCAGACTGAGGTGAGATGACAGTAATCCATAATGGTGAGCACTTTAGACCACTTGTCCACTTGAGGCCCCCTAAGTACTAATCTAGAATCTAGATCACATATAAATGCAAAGCAATTCTATAGCTATTCCTACAAGACTTTGACCAGGAGACAATTATCAAAATTAAAAATATATGTATTTGTATTCTTGAACTTTATATTCAAATAAAAATAATGGATTTTCATCTGGTCAAACAATTAGGTACATAAACTGGAGGGGGGGGTCTATTTTCTTCACAACAGATCATGGTTAATTTGGTTCTGACTGTGTGATCTGTAGTAACTACAAAAATCCAAGAAAAATGGTATTCAAGCAATAATACTAAGTTCATATATTTTGCTATACTTGTTGAATGCATTATAACAACTCACATATTTGCTCAAAATTTAAGTCAAGATTTATATTTAAAAAAATCTTTTTTCATGCAGACAGACAGTACTGACACTTATAAACCAGACAAAAAAATTAGACTTAAAGCCAGACATCTGAAAAGTCTTTTAAAAAAGCATGACTGTATATTAATAAAGTTAGTGATGAAATTAGTTATTCTGAGAAATAAATCTGCTTTTTTCTGCCAAATCAAAGTCAAAACATGAGAAGGATCCCCAGCATAAACTGGCATATATGGTTATTGGTTTTAAATCCACCCATTTTCCAGACAGTTTGCATGAAAAAAACTACACCTCAACTTTTTGAAGGGTTAAACAGAAATCAAAATTTTAACACAATCAATCAACTTACAAGTATCTTGACTTAAACACCATGTTAAGACTTGATGGTCTTAAACTAACTAACAGAAAAGAGCCAAAACCAACAAGCTTTGTAAAATTCAACAAATGATTTATTTCCCTTGAATACAAAGTGAAAATTTAAAAACTTATAGCGTTGTGAACTAAACCCCAAACAGTTCTAAAATCACAAGTCTAACAATATAGAGCATTTTGAATGAATTCCAGTGGTATTACAGATAAATTTTAAACCTGAATGTGCTGATGTGCAAATTGCCTTAAATATGCTAATGTGCCAACAGTCTTGATGTATCACAATGATATAATCTAAAATGTCACTGAAAGAATTCGTCATAATTCCAAATTAGTTATTTAGTCCTAAACTCAGTGAGCACTTTGTAATTCCAATGAATAACTTAAAATAAATCCTCTCAAATTATAACTGAACACAATGAAAGGACTGATTCCACTAGACAGATGTTAAAATAGGAGTGAGTAATTCTTATGAGAACAATTTTATATACCTCCCCACTTGACCTATGTCACAATATTCATTTTCTGAAAAAGCATTATCTTAATGGAAAATTACTCCAAACCATAAACAGGGTCAGGTATGTTTACTTAAACTTTAGCAAATCAGCCTGACAAATTTCAGGTAGACTGTGAACTGCCATGGGGAAAACCAATGTACTGAACTCAAATCCAAATAAACACCAAATACCTACAAGTGATAATTATCTTAAAATATGATTTACAATCTTAGATGAAACTTAGCTATGTAATATGCTGCTTACAAAATGACCCATACAATCTATAATCAAGGTCAAAAGACACACACAATATTGATATACATAACAACCAGTATATGCCAGTATGGTAATGCTAGGTATTTTTAATAGTGAATTCTAATAGTCATGAATCCAAGAATTCAACCATAAACCACAAGGATGTAAATCCTATGTGTTACAATTACTCTTTCCTGACCCACCAATGTACCAGTACTCTTATTTTTTAAAATTTTTATTAGATGTTGTTTTTTAATTCATTGTAGTAAAAACTTGATTTGTAGCAATTGTTTGTTTACATGATTAACACAATTCAATATATAACATGAGTGCAGGGTTTTGTGGGTTATATTTGTCAACTGAACTTTTGCTTCACTCAAATACATTAAATGGGGAAAAGTTTTTTATTTTGATTTTCATCTTCAAAACTGTTTAAAAGTGTCTTTTATTCAATTATGCATCATATCAATTAAATCTGACAAAATGTTTCATGACATCAATTCAGAACTTCCAAACTGTGAAAGGTAATGATAGTTTAAACATCTAACATGTAAAATGACAATATTTCATACTTGTCAAACATAAAGGAGTCTCAGCTCAAGTCACCAAAAAATGTGTATATGCAAATCTAAAGTGACATGTTCATGTACACAGGCTTTGATAGTGCTTGTTTCCTTTGTATCAAATTTTCTTACAGAAGGCCACATGTCCCATACCACAACCTGTATCTTCAAAGAGTTCTTCCAGGAATTAAACTAATAAACCTCAATTAATCTTCAAGTTATTACCGACAATAAACAGCAGGTGTACTGAGGCCACATCATAAATATCACAAACTGTGCCACCAGGCAAACACACACAATACAGTTCACATGATTTTTGTTTCTCCATTTATTGTGGTGGGGGGGTAGAGAAAGCAAATTGGAGAGGATTAAGAAAATACACTCCACCATTTCTCCCTGTATCTTAGAGAAAAGCTCCGCACACCATGCTTTTTCACAAAGTCACATGCAATGACCATTACAGAGTGGACATAGTCTCAATAAAGTGGGTGTTGTTTACCATTTATAATCCCTCTAAGCATGCATGTACTAAAGAGATTCACTGTGAGAGAGAGAGAGAGAGAGAGAGAGAGAGAGAGGGAGAGGGAGAAGGGAGGGGCACATGTTTATCTCTTTCAGAAGCAATTTGCTAACTTTCTGATACTGAAAAACAATTAAGCATTAATTTTAATTATAAACATTTGCAAGTTCAAACATAGATAATGTAATACATAATGCCAATCAAATTTTACAGAATATAAACATAATGCCATTAACTTACGAACTTCATTAATACTATATTTTTGCACAATGAATGTAAATTTATTTATTTTTTTTAACTGCAATGTTACCAGAATCTCTAGCATACATGCAACCAAATTGACAGGTCATGTCAGGTCAGGACAGATCAGGAGGTTTCCAAAATGTTTAATCAAGAGTTTTGACTCCAAAAGAAGAAGGATTTTCATTAACCAGATTTCCAGCATGTAAATGGTCCAAAATCACAACTATTGAAAATGTTTACATTATTTTTATTTTAAAATATGCATATTATCTCATCACATCAGTCCTTTCACAGTAACTTGTTGCCATTCCTGCTCTTCTTAACCACAAGCATAGTTAGCATAGAGTGAATTCACTGACCTTAGATGATTTCACATATGATAAAGACTTGAGTGTGTATTGACTGAAATTAACGTTGTTAAACCATGAAGTGAGATTTCATATATGCTAAAGACTTGAATGTGTGTATTTGCTAGAATTAACGTAGTTAAGCCATGTAATGAATTTCATTCATTCATTTGTGTAATTGAGATGAGACCGGAACTGTTGTCTCAGGTGATGATAATATGAGTCAGGTTGAAATAGCCGTTAGAAGTACATTAATCTTATGAAACTAGGTTTGTTTATGGTCTGTCATGTTTAGCTTGACCAGATAGCCTTTGGTATCTGTTGAATTCTGATAGAACGATATCTGACATAATGAGAGGGGAGTAATGATCTATTCCCAGTAGGATATCTGACAGAAGATTTAGGTTGCTTCTTTGTTTATTTTGGAAGGTGATATAGTTCCACGGGACGTATCCACATACCTACCTATCAAAGTATCTACATATCATGTAATTACATATTCAGCTACCCACACAAAGTTCGAGGGCCAAAAGAGGCGAGACAATAATAGAGAGTTTGGAGAAGGGAAAAATGGAAAGGGCCAAGACGAACAGTCACAGAAGTTGGAGAAGTCACAGTGAAGTTGGAATGAACTGGAAATAATCAGGTTATGAAGTTGTACAAGGCAATGACTTCGACTGTTCACTTGATTCTATGATGAACTAATTCTGTCATTTAAAACTGATCGGCTATTTATATAAGTATATTTGTGTTTGAAATTCGGTGAATGATTTATTTCAAAACGAAATTGTATCTTCCTAATATAATGCATTGTCTCGGTTGTTTATGTAACTGATTAAATTGTTATTTTCATGTACGGGGGCTCGTGTCATTCTGTTTTATATATCTGCTCAGATCTCGATATATTCCACCTATAAGTTTCACACTTTATATTGATATTTACTCGATCCGAGCAATAACACCAAAGGCGATCACCCTCTACATAACGATAACCCAATTTCACTACAACCCACCCCCAACAAAGTGGGGGCTTCATAGCAACACTATTCCTACATGACTGAGACAAGGGGATCACACAACTGGAATATACTCATAAATAAGCAATTTTCCATTGCCAGTCACTCAAAGTTCCTCTCAGGTACAAAGTCATACTTTCAATGTTACACTTACAAAGTATCCCTTTGAAATCAATTGCCCCACCATTCTTGGCCAATGTACAATGCACTGCTGTTACATGCTACTCGTTAGTTGGCATTACATAGTAAGGGAGGCAACACATGAAATCCAATATATGTTGCTAGGACAAAGCACTGAAATATGTGATCAATCTGCCATGGTGTAAATAGGATTAACATATCAGCACCATGGCTAGCAATGATGATCTGGCTATAAAGTTGTCAAACAGTGTCTCAGTATGTGTAGCTGTATCCACATTTGATGCAGATTCTGCAAACATGGATTTCAGTGATAACACTTGTTGTCATGGTTAATATGCTTTTATGAGATGGGATTTCTGCATGACATGTGATGTAATTTTTGCCATCATAACAGATTTTAAAATCAACTCTGTGGGGAGAGAAGAATGCATATTCATGTCCCTTGGAAGTTGATTGCAACAACTGAAATTCCCATTTCCATTCCATTATTAGTCACTGAAAATCAAGCTATTATTATGTCATTTTCAGTTGACCAATCAGCAGGCAGTATTCCATTCAGCTCGTTGTACTTGCATGCTAAGCAGATACAATCAAGATTATGTCAACCACAAGTATGGGAAAATGGAGTGGCATTCCTTAAAGGTGTGGCAGCAAGTCAAACTTTGTGTAGGCATAAAAAGTTTAATGCCTGAGCTAAACATACGTACCAAATTAATTACTATGCCCAGTGAAGCCTGAAATAGTGCAATGATTCTTAAACAGGTTGTGCCAGAAGGTCACAAAGTAGTCCTCCCATGTTATTATTAAATGTATAATATGTCTGTATAGGTAAATTGTAAGCAGTTATATGAGCTTCTGTGGCTTAGACATCTTGACAAACTTAAAATACCAAAGTCAATCTGACCCAGTTGTATGCCACTTAGGGAAAAAAACGGATTTTTAAAAAATTTTCAACAGTAATTTTCCATATGCTGGGATTACAGTAACTGAATGGAGGGAGGGGAGGACACCCGTAAACGCAGGAGAAAAACCCTCCAGTGCTGGAGGTTCACATGTATGCTACAGATGCATTCATGTACTTATTTCTGTTGCAGTTTGTGCTATTTTTTATTGATCGTATAAAATACAGTGACATTGTACTCTCTGCTGTGACAAGAACAATAAACCTTTGAACAAGTGAATAAAAAATATTGCATTCACACCTGACCGAAGTGAAACAAAGTCACTCAAGTTCCGACAGTTAACCCATTCATGAATTCTGTTTAATATAATGTATGATTGCTTTCAACATCCAATCACAGCATTATAGAGGGGTAATTAAACTTCAGAAAAAAATACACATAGGCAACATTTTCATTCAAGAAGAACTAGACTTTGGAGCACAAAGTTATGTGTGCGTGCTCACTGGTGGGAAAATTTCTTAATTTTTTTCATCACGCTACTATAATGTCTAGTATGGTATACTTTTCTTACCACTTATGAACTTTTCCAGACTACAGTTTCTATAGATGTGGATTTATAATCGGTCAACTTCAATATAATTCTGAAGATTGCTTAAAAATGTCAACATTTCAAGCTTCAAAAAAGTGAAATGTGGTTAATGTTAATAAGCATTTTAACTTTATTTACTCAACTCACATTAGTAAAACTTTGTCAAAACTGAAGCAGAATCACAAAATCTTTCATGGCAGAAAGATCTTTTTGACTTGAAGAAAGCTCAGGTTATCAAGGATGACCTAAAGTGTTATCAAACCATGTACAATAAAAATGTTACTAATGTTAAGTGCAACTGATTACAATAACATCCACAGCAGTGAGTTAGTTTCCATATTTCATCAGAAAGAGGGGGGGGGGCTCCAGGAACTTTACTAAAACACAGTTAATGATCTGGAAATGTTTCTGAACATGTTCATCCCATATATCTGCATTATACATAATATGCAAAAGGAAAAATAACAGAAAAAAGTAAAACATTTACTTCATGCTGAAGTTTACTTTATGGTATAAAATATATAGGAATATAAATGATTTACAGTATTTACATACAACAAATGGCTACATGCTTATCCTGGTTCAAGTAAGTTTCAAGATTTTGCATTGATAAGGTATTTATAATTTCCATTGATAAATTGTGAAAGGCCGGAATTAATTTTGATATAATGTAATTCTACAGAAGGAGAGCTGAAAGATCAAATGGTGTACATCTCATTGTTAATAAAAAAAGGTCAAATTATATCTTTGTAAGTTTTGTAGCAAGGCTATTGTCCATTTTAAAGATCTAATCTGACTGACACAAGGAGATTGGAAGACAGCAAACTGATACATGCAAAAAAAATTTGATACTAGCTGTACTGATCATAGGTTTTTCTTTCTATCACCGATTTTTCATTTACAAGAATCAAACAATGGAATAACCTGTGGTTATACATGATTTACTTATCCACAAGTACACTGTTTATTGTCAACATAATGGCAAATAAAACAAATCTGCAGAAGAGCTACTGTCGTGCTTTAAGGTTATCAGTTCGCAAATGAAATTAACATGTCCCCTAGAAAAGAAAAAAAAACCATTCTGATGGCTTCTGTTGTGCTAGGTTAATAGTTTTCAGAAAAGCATTTATCTTCGAAAAGTTTACATATCATGTGGCATGTATCTAGGATGACCTTTTGCTACTGTTTGTGGTAAGAAAAGTAAACAATGCAACTTTGGTGTAATACAAATAGTAGTTTTAAATTAAAATAAAGATATAAAATCTTAATGCTTTTATTAGCAATAACTTTTGCTTTTTGACAGTTCCGGTGGCCCAAGTGGTTAGACCATCTGCCTCAGATGCAAGAGGTTGCAGGTTCGAACCCTGGCCATGTCATACAAAAGACTTTAAAAATGGTACTAGCAGTTGCCTCACTTGGCACTCAGCATTAAGAGGTTGGTGTTAGGACAGGAGGCCTGGTGTCAGGATAGTGTTTGGGTGGGACATGATACTACATGCCTGTGGCATGATGCTCCAGTGCTAGACATCACTATAAACTGTCACAATGCAGACATCATAGGGATATGACTCAAATTAATCAAGCTACATTAAAAATCCACACACACCTTTTTGCTTTTGCATGTTCATGCAGCAACCACCAGAACTATGGTTTCTCAAGTTTCAATTACCCCTCTGTAATGCTGTGACTGATGTCAGAAGAAATTGTATATGATGTTAGTGAGAACTTGTGCATGGGGTAACTATTGGAACTGGTGCAATTTTGTCTCACTTCAGTCAGGTATAAATGCAATTTTGTTATTACTTCGTTTGACATACATCATTTTTATTCACTGTAGGGAGTATGATCATTAAAAAAGTATACTGTATAAACTGCAAAAGAAATAGAGACATGAATGCATCTGTAGATTGCAATAACAGTGTTAAAAATAAATTAGATTCAATGTGCAAAATGTAGTATTAATACAATTTATTAGGAATTGCCATTATGTTAATATCATCTAAAATCTGATTCAGCAGCATGTATCATATATTATCACTGTTAGAACATAATCTCTCTGTCTCTCTCTTCCATCAGGATGTGCACATGGATGGTGGACATTTTTAATCCTCTTCACTCCCTCACCACCACCACTGCGAACAGTGGACTTTCAAAAAATCATGTGCTGTACTGCATCTCTCTAGGGGTTGACATCTTTGAAGACTGCTGCCATGGTGGTCATACTGGATGTAAAATCTGCACCAATGTCATTAAGAACCAACCACACATCATAAGAAGACTTCTAGTGAAAACCCCAAGTTGAATGAACTATGTATTCCTGTTTCCAAATGGTTTCTCTGAAAGGGCTAGGATTAATATTGCACAGAAAACTATATGTGGTTAAGAGCTAAATAAAATAATTAACCCATGTTAAAAAAAACATAAAATGTTGGACACATTGACCTTCTTTAGTTGTAAGGGTGGAGTATTAACAAAGATGCATCCAACTACCAAGTTTCATGATAAGAAAATAAACAGCACTCAATAAATGAACTTTAATCACAACATTTGACAGGAATCGCTGAAGCATGAAATATACATCACAGAAACCTTGTATTTGCAATCCCCAGGTCTCAGGACTTTAGGTGGGCCAGTATACATATAACATGCCCAAAACTTGTCATTCTAGATATAACTGTATGTACACTTAATGCAAAGAAAACAACCTGTGTGGTCATGAGCTAAATACAACAACTTAACCTAAACCAGTAATAGGTTACAGTTTCCTTTTTCTGCTATAATGGTGTTAGACTTTTGCTATAAAAGATATGCATATAATACTTTAGTTCGATAATTCTAGCATGGGGCACAAATTAAGAAATAAATGAAAAACAAATTTAATTAAAGTACATTTAAAAGCATGACATATGGATCACAGTGACCTAAAGGGTGCAATACTTGTACTACTTTTAAATTTCTCCCATTGTTTATTGAGCTACTCATCTTTACTGTGAATGAAAGGTAACACAATGAATGATGAGTGAGACTGGGCCAATTTATTTTTATATGGGCAAATCATTTGTATGTAAAACACATATCAGGTATGTCATTTGTTTATAAAAGAATAAATATTCCTTTGTGTAGCAGGAAGATGGGCAAGTTATTTGCAGGAAAATAATATGAATACGTCATTTGTGTACCAGGAAGATGGACTTGTTATTTGCAGGAAAGTAAGTTGAGAATGTCATTTGTGTACAACTGAGATGGGCCAGTCATTTGTATACCTGTGAAATACAAGCCATTTGTGTACAAGATCGACAGTTTCAGGTAGATGAACACACTGCATTAGTGAAATCAATGGGTATATCAGGAATATTGGAAAATCATTGTGCACCACATAGATGCGGAAGTTATTTTTGTATGAGAAGAAAGGCATCTCAACCGTGAACCCAGGAGCTGGTTTTGGGATCATTTTTACTTAAAAACAGCTATCAACATTATGAGTTAAAGTCTTAGCTATTCACCCTGGCAGTTTGTACCCTGCATCTGATTTTAGATACAAAGAAATTAAAGGATATATAAAAAAGGCATAAAACTAAGTTATTTCATTCATTAATTTGTAATTTCTAACATGACGATCACCATGGAGTCCTTGACACTGCCATCATTTTCACCTTTCATTTTTAAAATCGGAAGTGGGGTACAAACTGCCATTGGGGGTTGGTGAATACTTTAGTAATCTGCAAAAGATCTTACAGCCATCTGAAATTACAACACACACACACCAGAAAGTTGTTCCGAGACTATTAGAAATGTATTTATGGGATATGAATGTGCCTCCACAGTGACATAAATGCAGAAAAGTTAAATGGATGCATGTATGGATAAGTGTAATGCTATGTCAATATTCTTGAAGGGGCTTGAATAAGTTTCAACTTAATCATCAAAATTCCATGCATCTAAACAAATTTAAAAGCAAGGGGTTACTAGAGAGCAAGGCAATTTAAGAAATTATCTCACTACTGTTCTGGAGGGAAAAAGAAAGGCAGAGGAAAATGTAAGGTGTATGAGTTGGTTGGGTGATGATCTGAATGAATATGCTAATCTAAGAATGCATATGCACAATAACCTCCAACACTTAAAAATAACTGTCATGGGAGAGCCTTTAGTAATACACTTGACATGTATAAGTGGAATGTGAAGTGGATTGCTTCTTCATTTTCAGCAAAAATAAAAAGATAAAAGATCAAGGACAAAAGTATAAACAAAGTATCCAATAAATTCTAGGCTCAGCATGACAAATGCTCATGAAGGAGAAATAGTGATGATTACAGGCAATTTTATACATTTAAAACACACACACACACACACACACACACACACACACACACACACACACACACACACACACACACACACACACACACACACACACACACACACACACACACACGCCTAAAGAAAGATCTTTAACTGCTACACTAAAAACAAAATTAAGAAACCCATTTCTGTGATGATGTTTTCCTTGTTTTCCTTTTGTCAATTGTTTGCATTGAATTAATCAGATCACACTACCCATCAGTCTTATTTTGTATACCTAGTAAGGGCACAAGAAATACATGTATTTGTTGACTTACAGCATCAAGGTCGAACAGGCTACCAGTATTAAGGAAAAGGTTATTCTCATGCACTTGGCATTTTTTGGGTCACTTTTGTCTTTGGTGTTGGCACCACATTTCTTGCAGCAACATAGGCAGCAGCAGTAACAGCACCCTACAAATGGCATGGCCAAGACGAAGAGCAAGCCAATGATGATGCAGGCAGCAAAGGGACCAAACACATGCACTACCTGGGAACAAAAAAGCACTTGTTAGTAAAGAGCGAAAGAAAACAGCAATGGGAAATTAAAAATTATATAAATAAATACATGTATATGTCTCAATATGACACTGATGCATTCAACAATATTATGAAATTTAAAGGTTCAGTTTTGAGCAAAACAGGGGCCATAACTCCATTAAATTTTATTAAGAAAATGGTACAACTCAAACTTGACCAAGACCGTGTTACTGTAAAACCTCATACTAAATTTTATTTCAGCGGAAGCTATATTCACTGTTATCACACATGATTTATATATACTTTAGGTTTGTACTGAACAAGTTCTACTGTACAATAAATTACTATGTCTGTGCAGACACCTCCAGACTGGTATAAATTTCACAAGCTTTGTACTTTCATGAACTGTATATGGTGCATCTGCCTTGTATCTTTCTGAGTTTCTGCCACCATTGGTTGGTGAATCAAACAGATGCAAATCTAAGAAACAGTAATAACTTCATGCAAATAAACCCTCAATGAAAAATAAGTTGGAATTAATTTTTAAACTCTACCATCAATGGTTGGAATAAACTGCCTAATTCAATAAAGGCAAAAGCAAATTAAACGATTTTTAAAAGTAACATTGAGGTAAAGAGGACACACATGCTGTCCTATTATGGAGATGTCCACAGAAAACTAATATCCTCCATGCCCATGCTCAAATTAGCAAAAAAATGCAGTGATTTGCATTCTGACTAGAACACAAACCATGTTAGATAATCCTCTATGTGCAATTAGTGAAAACATTAAAAATGTGTGTATATATATATATATATATATATATATATATATATATATATATATATAAAATTGTAAAATTTTGGTGAACAACTGTATAAAGCTAATTCAAATCAATTTTCACTAACACTGACCACAGATTTGTCTGTGAATGCAAGTTTGCATTATTTCATGTCATTTAAACTTATATAAAAGAAACCAAGCATTTTATCTAACTGCTCAAAAACAGAACACTATATTTTCTTTTGCTAGGTCTCTAGGACAGTCACAATAATGTATATTAAAAGTTCCTGCCAGTCTAATTCTCTATCTCTCTGTCTCTCACTCATGAGCCATATATGTGTACTTTTTATTGTTTCCAATAATGTCATATTGTATTATCTATTCATGTATAATGAATGCACAACTTTCTGCAAGGAAAGAACTTTTTCTAAGTTGTAAGAACTTGTAACCCAATCCCATATGGAAATAAAATATATCTGAACTGAATGGAATCTTCTTCACATAGAATAGCATTTAAGAATCCCTTCAGTCTTTTCCTGTACTAGGATGCTGCTGCTAATACTACTAATAATAATAATAGTAATAATGACTTTACTAAAGAAGTGCTCATTTGGTCAACTGACCAATCTTCTATGAAGGCTTCTACTTCTTGATTTTCTATATCACTATTACCCCAGATAGAGCAGCAATATTCTAAGGAACAACAATATTCTAGTGTTGCATGATATAGTCTATATCCATTTCTGTTAGCATTAGTCTGAAGTCATCTTTCTCTTATTTTACTTGTTTTACTCTTACTCAACTACCCATGATCATGGCTTTGATAACTCAATATAATACGGTAAATCACTGACATATAGCAGAAAGAGTAATGGTCCAAGATATGGTCCTTGTTGAACACCTGAGTTTATGAGTTTCTTATCTGAAAGTTTATTTAAAACAGAAACTTCTGTTGTCTGCCTTCAAGATAAGAGTGAAACCAAGATAAACTTTCATTGTTTTCCAGCAGGAGTTTGTGATCAACAATGTCAAAAGCATCTGTAAGTTCAAGAAACACTACCTACCTGGTTACCTTGATCTATTGATGTTAACCAATCATCCACCATTTTAGTTAGTGTAGCTTTGCATGAATGTGCTTCACGACAGCCTGACTGTTATGAATGTAGTAAGCTAAAACATTCCAGGTAGTTCTAAATTAATTCTAATATCTTTGAACATGATCATAAAAAACTAATATAGGTTTATATATATTCGTATCAAAAAGATTTAGCCTGTTTAGAAATGTACCTGAAGAAATACTGAGATTGAAGATATACATAAGTGAAGGTGCAAATAACTTCAGATGAGAGTTTTAGGAATTTAGCACTTATATCATCTAGACCTGAGTCCTGAAGCTGTTCTGACATCAAGTTTATCGAATTCATTTCGAATGAATTCAAGACTTATTTCTGGTATTTTTAAGTACAGGAAATACTGCTCATCACTGGCTAATCTTCAATGAGCCATGAGATCTAAAACGTTTTTTATGTTCACAAAGTAATTATTGAGTGCATTTGCAATTTCAAGAGGTTGTTGCTGAATGGCACCACTTTCATCACTAATAAATCGAAATGGCAACTTATTGAAAGATTCGCTTTTAAGTCATTGAAGGTCTTCCAGAGTTTTCATGGGTTCGTTTTTGTAATACTATCTGATATCTCAGTGAAATAGTAAGCTTTCCTTGTCTTTTGAATCGCTGACTTGACTGTTTCTCCATAATCTGTTACTGTCTGTATCTTTTAATTTATGAAATCTATCCCTTGTCTTAACAGCATTCAGTATATCACCTATAATCCAATTTGGTTGATTTTGTTGCTAGACTCTTGAAAAAAGCATGATAATAAAGGGTGCCAGTAAAAATACCTATCCAAATGTCAAGTGCATTGCATGGGTCATCAAAAGATTCAATCACTGACCAAGTAATATACTTCAGTTGTTTACATATTTGTGCATTTAATCTTTTCGTTATACGATACTTAATATATTTGTGATAATAAAGCAGAAACCCAAACATATCAAAATTTCTGATGAACAAAGATTCAGGTACAATTCCTGACATAATATGGGAGAGTTTATTTCAAAACTGTTTACAGTACCAAAACCTAATATTAATTTCAGACAGGTCATGAACCTAAATGCCCTGAATGACTTTTGTAATTCATAAACATTTAAAGCAAGAAGTGATCTAAGACAGAGTGGTCCAACATCTTCAACAGTGGGCCACATGGACCAAAAAGTGTATATTATAGTAATAATACTATAATTATACAACTCACTTTTTGTAAGAGCATGGACGACAACAAAATGATCTGTGGCCTGTAGTTGGACCACTCTGATCTAAGAGATGAATATTTGGTGGAGGAAGAATCTGGAAAGAATCACCAACATCTGGGAAGCTGCTAGCAAGCTTTCTTAAGACTCAAACTTGCATGGACAGAGGTGAGATGTGTGAGTAATCTGTAAAGGCAAGCACTTGGCCACGTGGCCACGCTATTGATAACATCATCAACATGACCATATTCTCCACCTTTTACTGAAAAAGTACCAATGCTGGAAAAAGGTTATGTCTTGGATTTATTATTATATGTTGCAAATAAGGTGTTTCAAAAATGCACATGTCCATGTCATTTTAAGCACTACAAGTACATGTAACGTGTTTCTCCTACAGAAAGTAGAGTTCAAGTTTTCTGTTACAGTTTAACTCCTTGTCCACACCCAGGCCAGCTTGGTTTGACTGCTTCAGTATGTTCCTGGTAAAGGCATTTAGCTCCGATTTCCTTGGCATGATATAGCCAATAATGTGCAAAATGTGCCATTAAAAACTAAAGAAAACAATAAACACAATTATCTTATGGTTCGGCAGGGGCTCATGACTGGAAATTTACTGTACTTCATCAAAAAGAACCTTAGTGGAAACACAGTTCATCAAATAGTATACTGTCACAATGTTTCCAAGGTTCATTAAACATTACCTGTGTTACCACAGCTCATCAAATAGTAACTGTCTTGCCACAGTTCATTAAATAATAACTCAATGTAGTGGACCATTCATTTGTAATGAAGAACAATGACTCATAAAGTGTTGTTGTTGTTGTTTTGGGTGTAACCCCCATTTTTCAGCAGTGCATGATAGGCTATACATGGCAGCCAGTAAAACTGATGGATGAAAACCACAGTAAGAACCACCTACCCATGGGAAGCTAGTGGCTAGCTTTCTCATGTACCCACACTGACTGAGCCCAAGACTCAAACCTATGTGAACAGATGTGAGATGGCAGTGATCGGTAAAGGGAACGCTTTAGACCACTCTGCCACCTGGGGTCTCACAACATCATTTGGTACAATTAGTCATCAAATAAAATGGGCTTATATCTCATGGTTGCATGAGTTGGTATTAAATATGATGAATAAATAAACCTTTGCCTTATTGCCAGATTTGATTATATGTATAGTAAAACTCATTCTACAGTGAAAAAGTTGATTGTATTATTTCATACAATGACATTTAAGAAACTGTATTGCTAATACATGTACCTGCGAGCATAAATTGTGTTTAGAATGATAGATAAAGAAACAGACTGACAAAAGACAGATCAATATAAGTGATGGATAGATGGAAGGATGGATGGATGAATAAACTTATGTACACACAAAAAGAAAGCTCAAAATTAGTGTGATGGCCAAACAAAGATGGATTGTGATGGATAGGCATGAAAGTGAGGGACTGAGAAGAAAGAAATGCAAGACTAGTGGAGGACACAACATGTACAGAGATAACAACATGTTACAGAGACACAACAAGATACAGAGAAGCAACATGTTACATAGACACAACATGACACAGTGACACAATAAGACAGAGATGCAATATGTTACAGAGACACAATAAGTTACAGAGATGCAACATGATACAGAGACACAACATGACAATCATACAGACACAACGTGATACAGCCCAGAATCCATGACTTGGAATTAAGGAGTGCCTATACTGGGACCTGTTGTAGAGTCAAAAGCAGAAAAATTTCATAATGACTTTTGACAGCAATAAAATACATGTACTCTGATGGTGAAAGAGAAAGATCAAGTGGTATAAAATGTAAACATACATGGCCCATTGACTTTGTGATGTACAACATGCACATGCTCTTAACCAATTATATGTTCTTGATCTCTCCTTATGTAGTTTTTGGATTTTTATTTTGGCAATGAATTCAGACACATAATGATCTATGACAGAATGACTCAAAATTATACTTATGTATCCATATTTTCCATTGAATAATACTGGATACACTCTTACTGATGCAGAAATTGGCTGGTGAGTACTTCAACTACAGTGTATTACTACAACAGACATGTACATGTATCGGTGCATGGTTCTCTGTGAAAAGTAAAATATTAAATATGCAATCTTTATATTCACTATTTCTTAAAGGTACATGGTATTACTGGTATACAGGTTTACTGTGGTATTTTTTCCAGCGGCACTTTTTCAATGTACATCGGCAGTTTCCGTCCGCAAGGAATATATGGAAATTCCCGAAGAATCTTATTATGACTTTAATAATATTAACAGCATGTTTTCATTGTTAAAGACAAAATAGTCTTACAAAAATATCCTCTTTTACAAAACAGTTGTATATATCACAAATTAATGGTGACACATGTAATTATATTAATAATCTTTTAATCACATCTTGACACTTGTCACATATGCAACATGGTGGTCAAATGACTTGTGAAACAGATTAGGGCAAAATCCAACTTTCAGAAAAATTTTGGCTTGAAAAAAACAAAGAACAAAAAATGTCATGTTTTAGTTATTTACTAGCATATGTGAATGTGTTAGGTATATGTATTCACTTGTACAACTGCGAATCATCCTCTGATTTTCAGGAGCACACTTTGTTTTCTGGATGTTTAATGTTTACTGGTCCTCTCTGATAAAATATCTTGCCAGGGTGTGGGCATCACAGTCAACGTTTCCCTGCCTATTATATCAATAGTATAGTTAGAAAACTGTAGGCTTCAGTATCAACACTTCATATTTGTATCAACAGGACCTCAAATGTTAGCACTATGTGGTTCACAGTACAAGCTGTACTCCAAGATTAATTATCCCACTGCAATTACAGCTTTTTGACTGCAACTTGTACAACAATTAAACATAGCAAATTGATCTACTCTACGGTACTGGCTATTTAATTATGGGGAGGGGGAGGGACTGTGATTTTCTTTTGAGCTATTTTCTCTTCTTTTATCTCAAGATAATTAATAGTTTTTCCTAATAATTTCACAAATATAATATGGTGTTATTTTGCTATAAATCAGAGCAAGATATTCTTTCAGTTACTGACAGAGAATTAAAAAAAAAAATAGCGACAGGCTCCTGCCCCAGAACATTGAATCGTTAGTCACAAAAAAAACTGTGGTACACCATGGTACGTATCATGGTACATTGAGAAAAAACACAGTAAATTTTTTTTGGCAGTACCCAGCTCTACTATTTCTAGCTATTTCATATTAACGCAATGATTTAAGGTGGTAATTGTGCCACTGAAGCATGTACTTTGTAACCACTCCTATAACCCACTCCATCTTTATGTACCACCTAGGGGATAAGAATGCTTTATTTTCTTTAGTTAAATGACTTATTTGGCTATTGTATACAATGGCACATAGCACAATGGCATTCTGTGGACCCCAGCCATCATGTCATTAGCAGGGTTTCACTGTACCTGACGATGTTTCATTTGGTCTCAGTCAGTGGGACAGCACTTGCTTCATGAATTCTGCAGTCCTGTATTGGAGTTTTGTTTCTGATGGCACAACAGATCCAACCCAATACCTTAGGTGAAATGTGAGTGCTTTCCCCTGTGTTGTACAGATCCAAACTGAATCATTGTTACAGTGGGTAATTGTATGAACAACTATGGTAAAATACTGACCAAGGTTATGCTAATTAAAGGGTTGGGTTTGCCTTCTAAATACCACACCTATATCAAATGAACTCTAAATATAAAACAGAATACCAGCTTAATGTATATACTTATTTATGAGTCCAACTGCAAATTGCATATACCCAGTCTGCCATTGCATAATGCATCAGCAGATCTGAGTCTATGTAGTTTGTTAGGAGTAATCAGTAGAACAAACTTGTAAGCAAGTTTACATGGTACATATTTAGAATAGCATCTGGAAATGTTAGGTATACAATTCAAATGTCCCTCAGACTTTGGTTACAATCTGGATCGGGGTTTTGTTTTCTGGATCGGGGTTTTCTGCAGTGACACAAAATAATGAGATCCACTTCTTTTTCTTAGCCTGCTGAATTTTTGTATTTGACAGAGCACAGTGCTGGGAATTCAGTTATTTCAGTGGAAGGCAAATTTCAGATATTCTCAAAAATTTCAACTTTCATCAGGACTTAAATTTCTTCATCTGATAAAGATCCTATTGTTTCCACAAAGGATCACCATTCTTTGGGTCAAATAAAATGTGCAATTTGTACCTAACCCAAAAGCCATAAAAACTGGCACCCCATCAAAAATAGTTCGCAATTTCGCATTACCTATTTTGGATGACACCTTATTCGTTCGTCCGTCGAGTCGACGAGGACCACTCTAGTGATCTGAGGGTTGTAGGGGTTGGTTCTGTTCTGTGCGTGCGCAGGTGGCTGATAAGGCCAATCCTTGTACGGAAGGTTCGTTTGCATAAAGGACAAAGGATGAGTGAGACATCTCAAGGAGGGTTGATGGCACGCGCTTTTCTGGCTTGCCTCTTCAGCTCAGCTGCTGCTGTCCTGCTAGATTCACACAACTTGGAGCCTTTGTGCACGGAGGAACGCCATGTGACTCGATCGCTGGCTGCTTGCTCCCAGAAATCAGGTTTTATGTTGAACGCTTTCAAAGCACCTTTCAGATTGTCTTTGAAGCGTTTCTTCTGACCTCCGTGGGATCACTGTCCTTGCTGTAGCTCGCCATAGAAGAGTCTCTTAGGCAGCCGGTGGTCTGGCATGCGTACAACGTGTCCCGCCCAGTGTAGCTGAGACTGCATCAGGAGGGTGTGGATGCTGGGGTGATCAGCTTGGGTGAGTACCTCAGTGTCTGGAATCTTGTCCTGCCACTTGATGTTCTGGATTTTCCTGAGACTTGTTGTATGAAAGTGGTTCAGCTTCCTGGTGTGGCATTGGTACACCGTCCACGTTTCGCATGCGTGAAGTAGTGTGGGGAGCACAACTGCCCTGTAGACCTTTAGTTTGGACTGGATGCTGATGCCTCTTCTATTCCAGACGTTGGTATACAGTCTGCTGAAAGATGCGCTGGCTCTGGCAATGCAGAGGTTCACCTCGTCGTCAATAGTTATGCTCTGTGACAGTGTGCTGCCAAGGTAGGTTAAGCGGTTCACTATGTTGAGTTTTTGGCCATTGACGGTGATGTTGGGCTCAACATTGGGCTTTCCTGGGGCCGACTGGTGCAGGACTTCAGTCTTCTTGGTACTGATGGTGAGACCGAAGCTTGTGCAGGAGCTGGAGAACTGGTCAATGCTACGTTGCAGGTCGGCTTCTGAGCCAGCGTTGAGGGCGCAGTCATCAGCAAATAGGAAATCCCTGATGGTGTCTGTCATAACCTTGGTTTTCGCTTGAAGCCTCCTGGGGTTGAACAATTTTCCATCTGTATGGTACCTGATGCCGACTCCAACATCTCCGTCTCTGAAAGCATTAGTCAGCATGGCGGAGAACAATAGACTGAATAATGTTGGTGCCAGAACACAACCCTGCTTGACGCCATTGGTTACTGGGAATGGCTCAATGTTTGTCCATTGTCCTGGACTCGTGCCTGCATGCCATCGTGGAAATGCTGCACCATGGATATAAATTTTTCGGGCATCCGTACTTGGCCATTACCTTCCACAAGCCTTCTCTGCTGACAGTATCAAAGGCCTTCGTCAAGTCGACATAGATGGAGAAAAGGTCTGCGTTTTGCTCCTGACATTTCTCTTGTAGCTGCCTCGCAGCAAAGACCATGTCAATGGTCCCACGTTTTTTCTGGAATCCACACTGGCTTTCTGGTAGGAGTCCCTGGTCAAAGTGCGTAGTAGGATTCTGGCGAGTATCTTTCCTGCGATTGAGGGCAAGGATATACCCCGGTGGTTGTCGCAGGCCTGGCGGTTCCCTTTGCGCTTATACAGGTGGATTATGGCAGCGTCTTTGAATTCCTGGGGGATCGTCTCTTGCTGCCACATCAGTAAAAACAGTTGGTGGGGCCTTTCTATCAGGGCTGTGCCCCCTTCCTTGTAGACTTCAGCTGGGATGGAGTCTGAACCAGGGGCTTTGCCACTGGAGAGCAGACGTATCTTTTTCTGTGTCTCGAGCAAGGTTGGAGGCTCATCCAGTGCTTTGTTGATGGGTAATTGGGGAAGACCACTGATGGCATCATCGCTGATGGATGAAGGGCGATTCAGGACGCTGTCGAAGTGTTCAGCCCAACGTTCAAGAATCTTCTCTTTGTCAGTAATTAGTGTGTTCCCGTCTGCGCTGAGAAGGGGGGATGATCCAGAGAATGTAGGTCCATACATCTCTTTCAGGGCGTTGTAGAAGTTCTTCATGTCATGGCTGTCTGCATAGCACTGGATCTCATCAGCTTTGTTGCTCAGCCATGTATCTCGCATCTGGCGGAGTTTCTGCTGTACAGTTCTGCGTATATTGTTGTACGCATCTTTCCTGGAGGTGGACTTGGGGTTGTTGAGGTAGGTTTGATGGAGGCAGTGTTTTTCATCCAGCAACTGCTTGACCTCATCGCAGTTCTCATCAAACCAGTCTTGGTGCTTTCTGCTTGAGGGTCCTAGGATTTCCGAGGCTGTGCTGTAGACCATCTCTCTGAATGCCGCCCAGTTGGTTTCCACATTCTGATTGTCCAGAGGGGTGGATTTCAGACATTCTTCCTGGGCATCTGCAAGAGACTGTTTGGTACTGGTGCATTTCAGCTTGGTGATGTTTAGTCGTTTAGGAGCCTTCTTTCCCTGCGGGCGTCTCTTGGGCTGAATGCAGATGTTAAGCTTGGTGATGATGAGGCAGTGGTCTGTCCACGCCGCACAAGGACTTGGTCACATGCACATCCTGCCTGTCCCTCTTCCTGACAATGATGTGGTCGATGAGATGCCAGTGCTTAGAGCGAGGGTGCATCCATGACGTCCGGTTATGGGTGGGGAGGCGGAAGACTGTATTGGTGATCAGCGGTTCATGCTCGGCGCAAGTCTGGTGCAAAAGGAGGCCGTTGCTGTTACAGTGACCCACTCCGTGCTTTCCTTGCACTCCATCCCAGGCAATGTGATCGCAGCCTACTCTTGCATTGAAGTCGCCAAGAATGACGAGCTTATCTGCCATTGGAATGTCAGCAATGACGGAGTGAAGATCCTCATAGAATTTGGCCTTCACTTCATCCGGTTTCATCCGGGTTTGTCATGGTTGGAGCGTAGCAACTGATGATGGTAAAGTGCTTTCTTCCAGACAAGAGGGGGAGTTTCATGGTCATGAGTCTGTCGTTTACTCCCTTGGGAGGTTCAGCCAATTTGCCAATCAGTGCAGTCTTCACTGCAAAGCCAACACCAGCCTCACGGCGCTCTTCATTTCCTCGGCCGCTCTAAAAGAACGTGTATCCAGAGCCCCTTTCACAGAGTTCGCCTTCTCCTGCAAGCTGGGTCTCACTCAAGGCAGCAATGTCCACGTTGTATCTGGCGAGTTCCTTTCCTATTAGGGCCGTTCTCCTCTGGGTCTTTCCGTGTCGTCTCTGTCCAGTAAGGTGCGCACATTCCATGCTCCAAGTGAGAGAGGAACAATCTTCATTTTCTTCTTTGTGTTTCAACCGCTGGAGTAGGGTCCCCACCAGCCGCGGTAAGCTGGCTAGGGAGGTTTAGAGCAGGCAATGTTTAGGGCACCTTTTCTAGCCCCTTCCTCATGCCAAGGAGGTGAGCAGTGCATTCCTGAAGAGGGCTGCTCAGTCGCTCAGGGGGCTGCCGGACTCCACTGCTGCTCTGTGTCAGTGGTGAACGACCCTAATGGCCTGAGCCGCCTGTGTGCAGGTTTGTGGCTACGGCTGCCAGTGTACCCACACCTGCCGCTTCATCGCTTGCCTGTCGCCACAGGACTTTGGTGGGTGATGAAATGGGATGGGTGGATAACAAGTGTGAGTTGCGCGGTGACTTTAAGTGAAGAAGAGTTGCGCAGTTCGTCGACCTTACTCTCTCGCCCAAAACCATCTGAGTCCAGCAGCATGACAAAGTCGAGACGGCCAGAGATGGAATTGAGTGCAGTGGATGACCAGGACGTCCTACGTGTCTCGTCATGCTCTTAGCGCTCCATGGCGCTTTGCTGGGAATTGCTTTTCTGCCTGTTGACCAGCTGGTGGTTCCTCCGCGCAGGCTGCTGAATCCAGTCTTCACATGCTAGGTAGACAAAGCCTAACTCACCGAGGGTTTAAGACCCATCGGCTACCCCCTCAGCCTGGTTTAGCCGGCCAGTCAAGGCCTTTTCCGGGATGTGGCCGCTGCACATACTACAGCTGCTTGGAGCCACAGGTGAGAGCTGAGTGCCAAGTGGGGACCAAAGGTGGGCGAGCTACCCCCGAAGAAGTACGACTGCTTCCCCCAACCAGAGGTACTACCCCTCCCTGGACACCCCATACACCCCTAATGACACCATACACCATCTGAACAACAATACCTTGTGATATGCTACATCGGTGTCTTCCTCCAACTTACCCCATGCATATTTGGTCAGTCTAAGTTTCTAATGTAATATAAGTTGGACAGATGAACTGGTTACATATGGAGTAATGAGGCTTTTCTGTTTGCTGGACATACTGCAGGGTTTTTTTTCACATGGATTTACACAGTACCGGTACATTGCTAAATAAAAAAATTCTGAATATCGCTAGCATCAGGTTCCTTTGAATTCAGTGCAGCCACAAAAAAGCAAGGTATATTAAATGACTGTACATGATGGGGCTGTCAAATATTCAGGCAAAGCAATTTTATATCCTTCAAGTTGAATACATGTATTTAATCTCTCTTCAACAGTTTATGTAACAGGAAAGTGAAGGTACATGTACTGTGACATTTGAAAACAAAAACTGGGAATTTGCTGACATTGTCTACTTGTGTATCTAGGTCAATCCTGCAGATAACTTTCACAACATAATGATAAATAGGAAGCTGAACATAAGCATCAATTGTTAACTTAGGACATAATACTTTGGACTATTGTTACCGGTAGTTCTCAATTTTACCCACAAGTTCACTGTAATCCAACAGGGCTCTATATTGCCCAGTTCCGACTGAACACTGAACCTTCTGTGGCTTGAGAATGTAAAATAGGCCCAAGATGTCAGGGGTCAAAATTTACTTGTCAGTATTAGCAGCATTTAGATGGTTGTAATATTTTCAATGTCCATTATCATGCTTCACATTTTGAAGAAAAATGTATAAAATATAAATCGCAAGAAACTTCTACTTCATTTTCTTTTTCCGTCTCCATTTTCGGATTTGTGACTATAAAAAGGCTAGCTCGCTAATTTCAAATTTTAGTGCTGGATGTGGCCTCCTGTATGACGTTAAACGTGACTAATGGTGTCATGAGAGACAGTCGCTCAGTGGTTAGTATGCTACATGAAGTCTCATGACCAAAAGGGTGCAGGTTCAAATTCTACCATCAGATCAGCCAGGGTGGCTACCATGGTAACCCAAAGGGCATGGCACTCTACTCAAACTGCCTCAGCAGTAAATAGCCTATTTCTGGTGCTGAACATTACATTGAGAACTGTAATATGTATGGAATCATCGTATATTGAGAATATTGCAATATAAGGAACTGGTATAGACGGCACAATCAAAATTTGTTAAATAATGGTGTTTTGAAAAGGAAATGAAGATACAAGACTTAGTTTCAAGTTGTTTTCTCTCAACCCTTACTGCCATACACTGGTATGATTTGATCATGGGGTCCATAGCAGTACTGTGATATATCAAGAATTGTGTTGTAATAAAGAGCATTAAGAATGGGAAATAGCTGTATGTACTATCAACTATCCAAAACTAGTCAACAAAATTTTTTTCAAATTAAGGAAGGAATATGTGAAAGTATGAAAAGTATGAAAATGGGAAGCTGTCTATTCTCTTTAGCTTTTTGAAAATGCGTATATGTTGAAAAATTCCAATACTTACTGGGTCCATACTGTAGGTGAATCGGGCAAAATAGTCAAAGAGTCTGTCATTTCATCCAAACAGGACCCAAAGGTGAAAATCACTTTGCCTTGCATTAATTCCCTGACATTACCCTCACCCCATTTTGTATAAGTACAATGCATTAATAATTAAATTAAACAAACGACTCTGGTATTAGTTTTCCTTTCAAAGATGAGGGCAGAAAGACACAAAAAGAAGTATTTTGTTTTGTACTTGACTTTGGTGCTAATTTTGTAACTAAAGATACCATAAATTATATCGCTCTCTACAATATTTCCGCCGAAAATTAACACAGGTGTCTTAAAAACAAGTGAAAAAGTTATTTTTTTGGCCCAATATGACCAACAAACATGATAAGAGGTCTTTTAGTGAAAACTCTATGATCTGACTATCAGCAGTGTGGGGTATTATCAGTATAATGCGGTCATTTTTTCCCAGTGGTATGTACGTACCTCTGCACTTTTTGACTGTACCAGTATATGTTGTTGTTGTTGTTGTAGGGCTTAACGCCATTTTTCAGCACACGATAGGCAATACATGGCGGCCAGTATTAATGGTGGAGGAAGAAACCGGGAAATCCCCGGAAAGAACCACCGACCCATGAGAAGCTACTGGCAAGCTTTCTCACATATCCACATTCGCCGAATCCGAGACTCGAACCCACGCAGACAGAGGTGAGATGGCAGTGATCCGTAATGGAGAGAACTTTAGACCACTCGGCCACTCTGGGCCCCGTACCAGAGTATTGGTAGTTTCTGTCAGTAAGGAATGTACAGACATTTCCAAGTATTATTGTTACAAATTTAATAATATTAAAAGCCTGTTTTCATTTTAATGGTAAAATAATTCAATTTTTTACAGAACTATTGTATTTGTCACAAATTAATTTGATATACTATATTACAAAAATATAATTATATTGGTGATCCTATATTCACATGTTTGACATGTGTCACATGTGGCAGTGTGGTGGCTAAATGGGTTGTTGTGACAGATATTCCGGCTGAGTCAACTTCTACAAAATTTCAGATTTTAAAAAAATGAAGTCATTTTTTTTAGTTCTTTACCGGTACTTGCGCATGTGAATGTGTTAAGAATTTGCATTCTTTTGTAGGACTGAATCCTAAGATTTTAGGAAAGAACTTGATTTCTATTTGAATTTTATATATTTCTGAAGTCCCTAAATACTTTCTCATTTGTTGAGTAATTGTGTTTTCTGTTTACAGGATGTTTACTTACTCTCTCTGAGAAATATCTTGCCTGAGTGTTATCATCTCACTCAAGGTTTTCCGGTTTACTATATCAATAGTGTAGCTATTAAATTGTAGGCTTCAAAATCAACACTTCCTATTTTAATCAACAAGCTCTCTAATGACAGCACAATGCCTTTCAAAGGGTGTCAGTTATAGTGTAAGCTTACCGGTAATCGTAATGTGTTAAATGATTAATTGATGTATCGATGCATAGTTACTCTTTCCATATCGATACAAGAGGTGAAGAATTCAATCATACTTACACCAGACTACTGACAACACCCACCTGCCTTCTACAAATTAACACAAGGTGACTAACTTGCATGGTTTTAAATCTGCCTCCACCCTGCCAATTCCTTGCTAATTCCTTACTGAATCAACATGTTCAGCCAACAATCACATACATTAATGTAAAGGAGACATTCCAAACTTGTTCCCCATATGATTTAAATACTTTACAAACCATTAATAACCGCTTAACATGAAGCAAATCTGTTGCTTCATATCTTGCCTACTTTGATTGACTTCTAGGGCTACACATTAGATATGTCTTGCTGTTAAATATCTTTCATTCGATTCTGAATGAATAAATGAATGCCCTCAATGGGTAAAGAAGACACCATTCCGACTGTCACAGGTCCTGAAACTAAGTCTGATGACAAATTTACAGAATGGAGAGGAACATTAACAAAGCCACACTCTACTCCCTAAATGAGAACACTCTCATTAGAAGACCTCTCAGAAAAAGGCAAAGTATCTGATAATAAAAGACTGAGAAGCTCCTGTATCCCTTAAAATTTTAATAGGGATAGGATTGGCCAAATCACCCAAGAGTGATATAGAACCCTTCGACATGAATGGTTAATAATTCTCCATAATAAAATCAGACTGGGGTTTATTAGACCCAACAAATGTATTGCTTTCAATATATGACTGTGACCTTGACCTCTTAGAAATAAGAGCATTTGGGACAGGTCTGTCTTGATTCTCATGCTTATATTTCAATTTGAAGCAATCAGAAATAACGTGTCCTTTCTTCTTACAATAGGTACACGTAGGCAGAGACAAGAATCTTGAATCAAGCTTATCAAAATCATAGCTGCAAACCTCCAGGCTCCCAATTAGAGAAAATATGGATAAAAATTCATGAATTTCGACATGAATTCATGAAGCGATCTTCAAGTCTGGAATATTTGTCGGAACAAATGTTTAGCATGGGATCCAGCTGATAAACGTTGATTGTGTTCAACAAGAAAACTCACAATGTTTCAGCGTTGTTAGCTTGCAGGTCTTCCATCGATGGCTTAAAATATTCCAGAGCTGAAATCTGCTGGAGTTCTTAATTTTCCCAACCTCTATGTGCTTTTTGCTACCAATGTGCTTCCTCACATCATCTCTGCCACCAAGCCCAATGCTAAAATTTGTGGCACACTGTGTGCAAAAAGCATGATGTATATTGGTGTTTGACGGTTGAATGCACAGCCAATTTTTGGTATATTTGAAACTAAACTTCACTTTTTGTGCAATACATTTCTTTTTCCATAGTGGTGAACACATTTTCAACATCGATGCCGAATGGCAATTCAAAAATCCGTGTTGGTGGCGCATGCGCTGAGCAAAATTCCAGTTAGGCCCCAGTTTCTCTCAAAGCATTTGAAAAACTACTCTAATACATATAGATTAAAATACGCTAAAATGCTTGCTACCGGGCCAACTGTATCAATCGGCTATAGTTCTAATACGCGACCAGCAATTCCGGACTGTTTCGGCAACTGCCGATATCACAACTATCACTTAACGGGAAATTGGTTATTTTATTAAAGATTTAAAATAATTGAGAATTGGGGAATTTGTGATTTTTTGGCATGCAGCATGAATCCGTGAATCGCTGAAAAAGTCATGAAATTCACACCAAAATCATGAGGCTTGGCAGCTATGCAGAAGCTTGATTTTTAAAAGTTGTGCCAGATTGAGTTTTAGAAGGAGTTATATTAGGTTGAAATACCTTTTTACCAGTAAACTGCTGAGTGAAAGACTTGCTTACAACAGGAACTTTACGAGTTAAGAAATACTCATCAGCAGCAAGAGCAGCATTTTCCAAGGTTTCGATCTTATGTTTTTCAAGATAAGTCTTAATGTCACTAGGGACACTGTTCTTGAACTCTTCAAGTAATACAAGTTGTTTGAGATTTTCATAATCATTTTCAACTTTCTTGGCTAAGCACCATCTCTCAAATAACTGCTCTTTTTCTCTTGCAAATCGGACATAAGTTTGTCCAGCTTCTTTTTTATAGTTCCTGAATTTCTACCAATAAACTCGGGAATTAACTCATAACCCTTTAAGATGCATTCCTTAACCAAATCATAGCCAGAACTTTGCTGTACTGACAGGGATGCAAAAATATTTCGGGTTTTGCCATAAAGTACACTCTGCAATAATTGAGACCAATGCTCCCTTGGCCATTTCAAATTTTCAGCAACTTTTTCAAAATAAGGAAAATATTTGTCTACTTCTTTTTCACTAAAAAGGGCTACTAGCCTAAAATTCTTTGTAATATCAAAACCTGAATTTGTATGTGAAGTGGAAATGTGCTTTTCACCTGCCAGCTCTATTTCTTTCATTTTAATTTGAAATTCCCTTTCATCCTTCTCTTTTTGCAATTGCATCTCTCTTTCTCTCTCTCTTCTAATTGCATTTGTTCTTTTTGTAACTCCAATTGCATTTGTTTATCTTTCTCTCTCTCTCCTGTCTCTCTCTCCCCCTCTTCTAATTGTAACTGCATTGTTTCTCTCTCTCCTCTTTTTCCAATAGCATTTGTTTTTCTTTTTTCTGAAATTCCAGCTTTCTTAACTCTAATTCCATCTTGTACTTTAATTTCAATTCCTTTACTTTTATGTCAGAGTCTAATACAGACTTACTGATCGAATGCAAAACACCTTTATCCAAAACATTCTTTTCTACCAAATACTGGATCAAAATGTTTTTAATTTCTTGCTTTGTTAAGGAAGATTTTGCCTCAGAAAGATCATATTTTCTGGCAAATTCAAGCCATTCATCTTTTTTCATACTATCCAACTGCTCCTAAGTAGGACTAGAAAGAAAAGTCTCCACTTTTGATGATATTGTGAAAAAGCCTGTTGATTTCACTAAAGATTTGAAACAAAATGTGAAATAGTACTTGGGATTTAAAAACTTCTGAAAACTAGGGAAATTTAAATTTTAAGAAACAATTTTCTGAAATATTTTAGCCAAAATTTGTATATCCCGGACGAGCCCCCAATTTTCTTTGTCACATGTAGGCTCATACAAAAGTAACAAAGAAAAGAGTCAAACCAACAAGCTTTGTAAAATTTAACAAAATAATTTATTTCCCAAGAAAACAAGGTAAAAATATGGAAAAGGAATTACAGTTTGTGAATATAATCCAAAAATTAATCCTGGAATTTAAAAATATAAGTCCTATCACTAAAAAGTTTGAATCCCGACGAAGTTCCAAGATGGAAGGCGATGACATCTTCTATATCCTGTTTTGTGTTGATGTGTCAACAGTTCCTTGTGGAATTTTATGAATCAAGAATAATATTCCGGCTTTAGAATTCCAAATAATTTCCAATAAATGTCTTTGTCCAAGAATTTTTATGAGCACTGGTATTTTCCAGGGAATATAAATTATTAAATCCAAAAAATAGAAGAATTTTAAATCAAACTTGCATCAACATTAAAAACACCATGTTTTCTGAAGGTGTAAATTACAACTGACTGAAAACACTAAAAACATCAGTTTTAGCCCCAGCTAAAACGTAATTCTGACCCACGTGATGGGGTCACGTGATCACTTAATTTGAACAACGCAGTAAAATAATATGTCAATTAGCACATAGGTTAGAATAGCCTTAGCTAAGAATCAATGATTCCCACACTGGAAATGAATTTTTTTAAAAAAAGCTTGTTTACAACAAAGCTGACGCAAACCAAGAATAACCTTGATTACGACCAATGATTTTCACTGTGTTTACCAATTCAGAACCAAGGTCAGGAACTAGGTCAGCTAAAAATATAATGTAGCAATAGTGATTATTTACTAGAACTGAACTGAATTTTCTAGAAAAAAAAATCCAGTGAATAAAGTTATCATTACAATAACATGTAATGAAATAAAAATAAAATAAAAAAAGAATTTAAAACTAGCAATTAAATTACATATACATAACAATATGTAATCACCGACTGACCATACAGACAGAACAAAAACAATATTAGCATACATGCCACCCATCCAATAGGTATAAGCATAATTAATGATATTATAGGAGGCAAAAAAAGCCTAATTTTGGCGTACAAAGTGGGATCTAAATATTACAGCACACATGAAAATTATATGCATCTGGTCAAAATTCTTGTCACAAATGGCAAGATCCATATGGATTGGAATCAGAATACAAACAAAACATACTGAAAAATCATTTATAATCCGCATTCACTTTAACTTGTCTAGATGTGTAACTTTTGCTGAATGATTGTGAACTGGAATTCCGCAATGAGCATGATCATGTGCTCTGAGTGCTGTAGTACATTACTCTCAGTCTTCTTTTAAAGTTTGTAAAGTGGTGCTAATTTATCCTTGATTTTGATCTGACATGTTTTTAAGTTTGAAAAAATCCATCTGCTCTAACATTTTCCCTCATATAACAGCCACAACTCTGTAAAGCGTTTGGCATAAGATCTGGTGCAATTTTGTCTGCTAACTAACTAGCTAATCAATATAACAAATCTGTGAGGAAAAGTTCATATTTGAAGAAACCTGTCTGTTTTCTTGGAAATGTATCATATAAAGTTGCTATAAATAGCAAATAAGAAAAGTACTCTTACGCTACTCTTATGAAGCAATCATCTTTTGAAGAATATTCTAAAATTTATATGAGTGGAATCAAAAGAGATGATAATAAAAATGACAAAACAACTTTTTACTGCTTTGTTTTTTATTAATGTACCAAAAATGGGTAATCCATATACAGGCGAGCATAAAACATAATTTGGTGAAAAACAGCATAATGATTATGCCAAAAGTGTAATGGTTGGCATATATGTATTTGCACTGATATCGCAATGGAGCAGATTCCAAACTGCAGGAGTTAAAATCACATTTTATTAACTTGTGGAAGAGGAGTGGGTGTTGTCTATAATTTCATTTTCACTGACAGAAATGAGTGATTGTGGCCATCAGAGTTGTTCTGCATCTGCAGTAAATGCATTGCTGTTAGTCATCGCCACTCACACACTCAGGCTTGTTCTAGATAATATTTTCCTTGCATAAACAAATTGCACTATTTCTTCTACTCTGAAGATAACACCAACATGATTTCCAAGTTTAAGTGATGACATGAAATAAGATGAATTTACAGCATACATGTAGTGCAAAACAAAGGTCTTAGTGACCAAGAGGAGTCCTGCATTTAATCAAACAGAGCAATCCAAAAGGGCCAAAAAGGTTAAATTAAAATCACTGGCTGCTAACATATAATCTGTTTGGAAGTATATTTTTAACCTTGTCAATGATGATAATAGCATATAAACAGACGATATGTCTACGGCTTATGTAATCTGCGTAATGTAAACACAACCAAGATATCAACACATATAAAATGGCAACATCTTACCACTGACAGACCTTCAAAAGATGGAAAGACCAGCAACCTGATATATGTATTGATAATTTATCATATTGTAGGCTGCGTATCATGAATCATATTGACTCATGGCACAGGTGTTATCGTATCACCCCTATTAATCATCCCACTTTAGTTGCAGTTTTAGTTTACAACTTTCACAACTATTAACATACACATAGCAAATTCATCCACTGTTGGGTAATACTGGGAGTGTGGTTGAGATTTTCTTTTGAGCTGAGATATTTTATTTTCATTTATATCCTAAAAATAATTGTTTTTGCAAACAATGTAAATGGATATAATATGCTGTTATATCATTGTTATCTTGCTATAAATCAGTGTCAAATATCTGTTCCAGCTATTGACAGATGGAATTATTTATTAAAAAATGTCAGGCCTTTGCTATAGAACATTAAATTGTTGGTCTCTAATTGTGGTATACCATGGTATATACGGCAGTATGTTCAGAAATACTGTGGTATACATTGGTACAAAGTTTTTAATGGTACCCAGCTCAACCATTCATTCAGGTGAAGCTTTAATAACAAGATTTTCAAGCTGGTCATTGTGTCAGCTATATTAGAGTAATTTAGACCCCAGAGCAGCAGCATTTTCATTTAGGACCAAGCAGACGTCATAAAAAGTCTTTTGGTGACAACTCCATCTCATTATCACTTTCTGTTCAGAAAGGAGTAACAAGAAAAAACAATAATAAGATTTTCAAGATGGCTGCCTTGGTGGCCTTATTGGATGTCCAAGCAGCACCATTTTCATTTAGGAACAATTAGAACCTGTTATCAATGTATAAAGCTTCAAGACATTTATCCAAATAGTTTATGAGGAATAATAATAACAAACTTGTGCTAACAGACAGACAGTTGACAAATAAGGGACCATCACATTAGCTGTTCTGGTACCTGCCCAAACCAGCCCAGGTCAGCTGTCTCAGTGGGCCATATGAAAGGCACTTAATTGCCATTTCCTCAACATAAAATAGCCAATAATGTGTTAAAAGTGCCCTTAAAATCTACAAAAAATAAAAACAATATACTTGTTTTGTTTCTCAATATTAACCACTACATGTTGATGGTTATTATTTCAATAGCAAATGGCATTTACAGAGGTGTGAAGGGACATCCTCAATACCAGGCATAGCCAACAACTGTTCACAGCTACATTAAATGATCATTCACTGTTCAGATTCACCTCTTTGGACTACTGCGAAAATACTTTCTACACTTATACCTCAGGTGTCAAAGATTCATGTTACCATTTCAAAAATCATTATTATTTTTTTATTTATGTTGAGAGTGTGTGATTTGGATTTTTAACGTAGCTTTAAAAAATTTTCAGTCATATTGTTATGATGTCTGCAATGCGGCAGTTTATAGTGATGTCTAGCACAGGGGTATCATGCCACAGCAATGTTGTATCATGTCCCACCAAGTCACATTAACCTGACACCAGGCCGACCAGTCCTAACA